>APFE030127358.1:24659-48643 GCA_000404065.3 Pinus taeda | reverse complement strand
ATAAAATAATATATAACGAATCCTACATGTCCTGTTTCGGGGGGTCAACGTGTCCGAATTCGACACCACAAATCCCGAATCCTACGAATCCCGAATCCCCGTGTCAGGTGACTTCGCGATAGGTTGTCGTCATGCGATGTTGGTAATGCTGCTTTGTGATATTAGGTGGTAAATGGGTTATTTTAAAACCCTAATGTAAAACCTAAGCTTCAAACCCTAATACGTTAATCCTAAACCTAGAACCTAATGCAAACATTCAAAATACATTAAAAAACATTAAAACCTATGCTAAAAGACCTAAACCCTAAGTCCTATACCTATAAGACCATATTACAATACAAATTATGTATTAAAAATACATAAGACCTATGTTTCAACCCTCTCGGCCTATAGAAACATTACAAATATTACAAATAAACCATAACAGTCACAAAACCGCAGGCCTAAACCGTGCGAGGACCATAGTTCATATGAACAGTGGAGATGACAGAACCGTAACCGCAGTCCCATATTGCGGGAGTTAACCGCTCAGAACAGGCCTAACCGTAACTGCATCGAATTGTGGTCATGTGAGCGGACATGTGACAGTCTAATCGTCGGAAATAAACCACCGGGCGTGAAAATTGCGGAGGAGACCGCAACGGAACCGACCAGCATGTGAACAGTTGGGAATAAGCCACGATTGTCGGAAGACCGCAACTCCAGTCCAAACTGCTCGGAAGAATGCCACCACCAGTTGTCACATGACGCAGTCTCCACGCAGTTACGAAACTGTCGGGTTTATCCACCAGGTGGCCGCCAAGGTATTGACCGCCCATTGGTCACATTTCAGACGGTTGTTTCTCCATGTTGTTAGCTGACCATTGGGGGCTAATTATAACCTAGAGTTATTTTTGGGTTTTGTTGTTAGTTTTTGTTCTAAACTAATGCGATGACCTTGTAAACCTTATCTCTAGGTGTTCAAACATTGTTAGATTGAGGCCCAAGAACCCAAATTAGATCAAATTCATTCCTACACTCGGTGGAGGGAGTTCGAATGCACCTGGTAGGTTTTAAAAAGGCAGTTTTGCTCATTGAAGTGAAGGGAGTGGTTTTGGGTTTTTGTATGCAGGTTCTGGAGGTTGTAATCGATTTTGTTTTCAGTGTAACAGGAGCATCCGGAGTCAGGATTGGGAACTGTGACAGGCGTTGGAAAGTTGGTTCAGAGAACTGTCTTTTGACAGTGACCAGAAGTGCCTGCATGCTCATTTAGCTTGGTCAATTTTCTGTGTAATCCACCTCCTCGGTTTCAATCCTAATAAAACAGTCACCCATATTGAAAGTGGTCCCGAGGATGTAGTCCATTAGGGACGAACTCTGTAATTAATCTTGCTGTCTGGTATTGCTGTGTTTTGCTGTTTTCACTTTTGTTTTGCATCTTACTTATGTTTTATCAACTGTCGTAAAGTCTTCTTCTCGAGCAGTTCTCATGGTTTTCTGCACTTTTAGTTAAAATTCAATTCATTAATGGCATAATCAATTCTACATCAGTTTTAACATATGATCAATTCAGATCATATAATTTGGTATCAGAGTAGGTTGCGTTTATAGAATTTGCCATTGAATGTTAACCAGGTCAAAGTCGCAACGTGGAGAAGGAATTCTTGAGCAGATTGATCCAGAGATTGGAAAGCGACGAGTCGTTCATAAGTCAACCATGACAGGATCTGATGTAGGTGAAACGCCAGAAACTAAGATGACTGATGAACAATTTCAACAAGCATTCTTGACTATGCAGCAGATATTGGGAGAACTCTACGAAGACAAGAAGGCGAGAGATGCAACTTCTTCTTCAAAGACATTGAAGTAGGACAATGGTAAAGGAAAGTCTGATAAACCACCTTCACCTCCATAATCTCCATTGTCATCTTCTTCTTCTTCTTCCAATTTAGAATCTGAAACATAAAAGAAACCTAAGAAAACATCTCTTTTGAAACTTGATGTAAAATTTGAGTTACCTATTTATGATGGCGAAATGAATCCTGAAAAGTTAGATAACTGGATTAAGCAGTTAGAAGTGTATTGTCGTATTCAGAACATCTCCGACGATAAAATAAAATTTTTTAGTTAGCTGCACTTAGAATGGGGGGAACAACTTTAATCTGGTGGGAAAGTAAAACTCAAATAGATGTAAAGCGAAAAGGAAAAGTCATCTCTTCATGGTCCAAGTTTTTAAAAGCTCTTAGGAAACAATTCTATCCTTTAGGATATATGCAGCAAGCTGTTATTGACTGGCAACATTTGAGGCAAGGTAAAGGGCAACGTGTTCAGGAGTTTACTCAGGAGTTCAAAAAGAAAGCATTGGCGCTTGGTATTTCATTGGATACATGTAAAACTTTATTAAAATACATCGGCAACTTACATTCATATTTGCAGCATACATTATTCATGTTTAATCCTGATGATTTTGATGAAGTGTGTGTTCAGGTCATACATATTGAATCAGGCGGCAGACCATTCAAGTTTTCACCACAATCATCCAAAAAGTTGGAAATCGAAGATTCCAATGATAGTAAGGAGAAGAACAATTCGAAGAGAAAGAAATCAACGATAGCTCAGTAGGAATGACCTACTTGTTCTCATTGCCAGATTATTGGTCATGATGAATCTAAGTGTTGGAAACTTCATCTAGAACTTAAGCCCAAAAAGTTCCTTAAGGAGAAGGATGAAAAGAAGGCAATTGCAGTAGCCAGCAAGATCTAGGTTCGGATTCAGGTGATGAAAGGAGGATAACTACTATGGTTACGACAGGTAAAACTTCTAACACTGGTTCAAGTTCGAATACTATTGCATCTTCATCAAACATAAATCCTTCAAATGAGGATAAAAGAGTTGAATTATTTAACATAAGGATAACTTCTAAGCACACAAAGATAAATATAATGTTTGACAGTGGATCATAGGCAAATTTAATATTTGAATATTTAGTTAGGAATTTGGGTTTGAAACATGGAATCATCCAAGACCTTACCCATTAGGATGGCTAAATAAATCAACTCAGATAAAAGTCACCAAACAGTGTCGGTTAAGATTTGCCATTACAACTAATTACATTGATGAAGTGGAATTAGATGTGGTTCCAGTGGACATGTGGAGTTGTCTTAGGAAGTCCTTATCTTTATGATCGTGGTGCAGTATTTTACAAGAGAGAACATAAATATCACCTTAAGAAAGATGGAGTTGAATTTATTGTCAGGGCACATCAAAGTAAAAATCGCTTGAATTTAGTTGTTGCTAATCAGATGAAGCGATTAATAAGTTCAAATAAAATATTTGTAATCATGTGTGTAAAGGAACAACATAAGAATCGGCGTGATGTTTGTTCAAGTTACGAGTCTCAACGTAAAGATAATTTGATCAAAGAGATAGAAACTTTTTCAGTTCTATTTAAAGAAACCAAACATCTTACTCATAAGCAGGGAATACAAAATGAATTACAATTTATGCCTAAAGCTCCTCTTCCTAATGTCAGAATGAATCAAGTTAGTCCAAGTTTGGAAAATATCAGTTACAAGGATGCAAGTCAGTATTGGGGAAAGTCAATGTTAAATTTCTCTTGTATTGTGTCACCAATTGATGTTTCAAACAGTTTGGAAGCCTCTTTTCAAGTGGAGAGGAAGCCCATTTGTTTTCATATCAAAGCCTTTTCTAAAGCAGTGTCAAAGCATTTAAGGGAATCTTATGCATCAGGGGAAAGTGTTAATCAATGGAAACATCATTTAATAAATGAAGAAACAGTGATTCAAACAAATCAACAACTAATTCAATACTTTCAAAATCAAACTAAGTTGCAGCAGTTTCCATATAACAGTTTGATTGGTTTATTGCAGCAAGTTCACTTAGTAAACAGGAATCAGGAAAGTATAGCTGGTATGACGACAAAAATGTCTTTGATTGTCTCTGTCATTCCGCAATCTAGATTGTTAATACATGTCAATAGTATTGACAATATCCTGTAGAGACTGTTTTCAAAGATGACTATGAATCACTAACTCATGGTATTTCGTGGAAAGAAATCAATTGCCATGTTCGTAACAGGTTGTTTGACCATCGTCGCAAGTTGTACATATTGCAAATGGATGGAATAGGTCACTGATTCAAAATGTGCCATGGTTAACATCATCAGGGTCATCACTTGCAAGTGATTGATCGAATGTATTGGTACATCATCAGGGCAAGGTGGAAAGTGAGGGAGTTCTACCCTCATCGACTATTTGTTTAGTCAAACTTTTGTGGTCCAAAAGCTTTCAAGTAGAGAGGATTGATCCAGGAGGATCTCGTTAGATCAGTGACACATGTTCAGTGTCATCATCAACAATTCAGTCCGATGTCGTTCAATTTCGACAATGTTGTTTATGGTTCAGGTTGTTTAGGTGATGTCAATGGTTTTCATGGTGATATGGTTTTGTACTTGGCTGTAGATGAGTAAACCTTGCATATTTTGTCTCTATTGGTTTGGAATCATGGTTTTAAATCTTAAAAATAGTTTTCTTTATTAAAAACTAATTATTTCATGTATTTTTTTAAAGACCAGTTCATTGAGGTTTGACCAGTCCTAGTTTGGTTCCGGTTTGAAACTCGATTTATTAGGTGGACCGGTCTTGTCATCGGTTCGGGTTTTTAAAACTGTGATTGGAATATGCTTTGTTTTCAATTGCATGACAAGATATTTTGAAATATTGACTGCACTAGTGTTGTAGAAAATAAAAATGGGTTGATCATATTCCATTTTGATGTCTGGGAAAGTTTGTTTTACCCAGAGAACATGGGTACAACAGTTTCTTGCTGCTATGTATTTTACTTTAGTTGTAGAAATAGAAATTAATGGTTGCTTCCTTCTTGACCAAGATACAAGGCAATCTGAAGAAACATGCACTCCCATTAGTGATTATTTCATTAATGCTACATATCCAATCAACATCTATGTATGCTGTTAATGTGAAATTTGTACTCTTGGGATACCAAAGTCCAAAATCGAGTGTGCCCTTTAAGTATTGAGATATTCTTTTTATCACTTACATACGTGATTCCTTTGGCACTAATTGAAATATTGCAACCGTTCCAATTACCTACATAATGTTTGGTCTCGAAGCTGTCAAGTATAATAGACTTTTGGTCATAGACCTGTGAAGTGTTGAATTTGACTTCGATGGATTCATCATCCTTGCTTAAGTTGCATTTGGTAATCATAGGGGTAATGACTAGTGCACATTCTTCCATTCGAAATTGCTCAAGCATCTCCTTGAGCTCTTTGGTTTGGGCAATGACTATGCCTTTGATGGTTTGAGAAACTTGTAGTCCAAGGAAATGACATTCAAATTCCTTTGACTTTTCTTGAGGAAGTCCATGACTCATATCATCCACATATACAAGTGTAATCAATAAATTTCCATTTCCATCTTGATGTATAGATTATTGTCAACAACCCCTCTTGTTGAAGATAGTGGTCTAACCTGGCATACCATGCTAATGGAGTTTGCTTTGACCTATAAAGAGCTTTCTACAATTTGTGCACAATGTTTATGTGTATTTCCTCCTTTAAGTCTCCATTTAGAAAGGCTGATTTAACATCCACTTGATAAACTTTAAAGCCTTCAAAAAACATAAATTGCAAAAACAATATTATTGCTTCTAATCTCGCAACTAGAGCAACGATTTCTTCGAAATCAATTTGTTCGATTTGTGCGTAGCCCTTACATACAAGTCTTGTCTTATTTTTGAGAATTTGTCTATCACGATTCATTTCATTTATGAATAACCACTTAGTCACAATCACATTTTTGACTTTCTGTCATGGCACAATCTCCTAGGTTTCATTTTTCTCAATTTGATTGAATTCGTCTTCCATAACATTCAGCCAATGTTGGTCCTTGTTGAAAATTTGGTAGCTTCGGTTAGTATTTTCGTTGGTAAAGTGAAGGAAAAATAATGATTTTCTATGCTTCACTAGGTCAACCTTAATTGCACAAGTCGGCCCTGCTATTTGAATGGGTTTGACCACAAGGTCAAAACCCTCCTCCAAGATCACATATAAATTCAATTTTGTTGACCCTCATTCGGCATTACATCATCACACATCAGTCGATCTGAAACAGGAATTCCACACGTGCAACGGGGAAAGAAGAGGATTTGAACTGCATATGAACAACTCCAACTCTCATCCTATTGTTCTGTTTCGCATTACATCATCACACATCAGTCAATCTGAAACAGGAATTCCACACGTGCAATGGGGAAAGAAGAGGATTTGAACTGCATATGAACAACTCCAACTCTCATCCTATTGTTCTGTTTCACAATCCCATTTTGCTGCAGGTTGTATGTAGCTATTTATTCTCTCTCGATACCCTCCTTCACACATAACTCCTTGAATACCTTCTCGATGTACTCGCCTCCATTTTTGTTTGAAGAACCTTTATCTTCTTCCCTGTTGTGTTCTCCACAAGAGCCTTAAACTCTTGGAAGCGACTGAAGACTTTGTCCCTCGTCTTCAAGAAGTATATCTAAGCCCTTTCCTAGAAAAGTCATTAATGAAGGTCACAAAATACTCATAACCCCTTAGAGATTTCATAGACAACATGCCATATATATAATAAAATAGACAACGGGCTACATACATCAAAAAATATCAGGTCTAGCACACCCATGGCTCTACTATCACTCATTTGAAATGACACCATAATTGTCCCATGTCTCTGCTACTGTTGCTGCTCACTAGTGCCTTTAGAGTGTCCAATTGCAACTTGTATAACTTGTTGCTTCTCACCCCAATCTGTTTCACTAGCTTCCAATCTCGATGTTTTATATACACCTATCCTTGAAAGTAGACATCATATCCCTTATCTTGAAGAGCATAAACTGCAATTAGGTTCATTCCTAAACTTGGCACATGCAACGCATCTGTAACATGAGTACTATTGCCTGACTCCCTTTGAAAGGTAACTGTCCCTCCCCCAACTAGAGGGCACTTGGACTTATTTCCCATCTAAATATGGAAGCCTATCTCCTGTCACATGACATGATGCCCCATTGTCAATATACCAAACCCATGTGGAGGTAGAGCTAGGTAAGCAATTTATGAGAGCGAAATCATCCTCAAGTCTTGAGGATAACAGTTCAATATTTGGTGAAGTTGCTATCTGTTGATTCTTCTTATCACCCTTCTGCTTGTTCGAACATTGACTAACATAGTGTCCATGCTTATTGCATCCAAAACACATGATTTTACTCGAGTCCTTTTTCTTCTTCTCTCCCTTGGACCCTTTACTAGAGCCCTTCTTGGCCTTGCCCTTTCTTGCTAGGGCCACATTATTGTTATCCTCATGTTTGTGGGTTTTACTACTATTGCTGCCACTTACAGGACTCAATGTAAGCTCTTCTTGAGTGAAATCACTTCGCAAATGATCCCAACTTGGTAAGGTATCTCGTTCATTGATCACCCGAACGAATACATCCCACTGCTTTGAGAACCCATTCAAGGCCTTTCTCAATTGATCTTTGACAACTGCCAACTCGTCCTCGATAAGTTGAACTTTGGTGAGGTAACTAACAACGTTTTTCTTCGATGTAATGAATTTCTTCTTTATCATTATGGAGCTTTCGTCTTTTCTTGTAGGGTATCGACCATCCATCACTTTCCTTCACGAACCATCTTAGTCATGTCATCCTTTTCTTCATCGGAAAGTGATCTTATAATCCACTTCTGGCTTTTCTTCATACATCTACCTCTTCTAAGTCATGTTTCCTTGAGGACCTTTCATCCAACCACATGAGTGGTAGTTGTATCTATAGCTCTCTTTTGGCAGCCCTGTATCAATCCATCCAGATGTTGTTCAAAAAAATAAAAAATGAACATCAAATCAAAGTTGCCTTTTTTTATGGCCTTTCATCATGACATCTTGCTTGCAATATCAACATCTTGCACATTTATAAGCACATCTCCAAGAATTTCAAAATCAAGGGTCTCCTTTCTTTACAGACCTTATCAGTCTCTGTAGTATACCTACACGCTCTTCATGCCTTCTCTAATGAGATGTCATGGCCAAATCTTCTAGTCATTAGATGTTAATTTCCTTTTCTATGTGACCATAGTTGCATCTTTCACGATCTCTTCTGTCTTTCTTCACATATTGCTCCCCAGGAACTTCTATCCATAGTTCCTTCATCTTTGTCAACCACCTCATATTCCATATGAGGATATTATGTTGATTTCATCTAGTCAATATGTGAACCATGCCTTTATGCATCTTTTCAAGAGAGGAGATCCCTTTCCTGTGATCATACTCATGAGGTAGAGTATTCACCGCATACATACCTCTTTTCTTCTTTTGGTCATCTAGGCTTCCTTTGGCAACTTTCTTTCCTTTATTGAGAGTTCGTGCTGCATTCCTTTGTCATCATATCATCATCCTTCTAAACAAGGAATCCCATACAAGGTGGAATTATCAACAAGACGCTTCTTCTAAGAGAGGTGAACCTTCTAATAAAGATTCCAATAGAGGATTTTGATCATCCTCATCCCGCAAATGCTCCTTCCTAATGATGCTGATGTATGATGAATTCCTTCTATTATGCTACATGAATTTCTTTCAGACATATGCACTACACATGCTTTCAATGAGGTTACCAAGAGCTACTTCCTTTATATGATGATTGCAACATCCATGTAGACTTCTACTTCAACTATTCTTTCAAGATTTTCTAATGATATCATAAGCTCTTGCTTCAATAGTATGCTTCTAGTATGTTACCATCTTCTAGTGAGATGCATCTCGTCATAATGCTTCTCATTTTGACTGCCATGGTGGAGGTCTTTTCACCTCCCACTTCTCCTTGCTATGTATTGGAGAAACCCTAATAGTGAAGATGTATCCCTTTGGATTACTTTTTTTAGTGATATGAGCCTCATTTCTTTCTTTCCTTTTGTTGTCCTTCTTGAATTTGTTACAATCTCTCTTATAGTGCCCATATTCTTGATAACCATAGCATTGGATCTTTGACATACTCTTCTCCTTTTTCTAAGGACCAAATTTACCAAACCTTCATTTTCTCTTAGCCATGGCAGCAAGTGCTTGAACTTGTTCGTTTGATCCCATGTCACTTTTTGCCTTCAACCTGGTTTCTTCAATTACATAATGACCAAAGTTAATTGAATGGGGTAGCTTCCTTCTTTCCATAGATGCTAGATGTAAATTTGACCCATTCCTTTGGTAGTGCATTGAGCACTATGGAGGCCATTTCTTTATCAAACATTATTTCTCCCAATTCTTGTAGTTGGTCTCTTATTTGATACCTTCATAAAGTATGAGGCTATTTCATCTTCCTTTGATATCTTCATCTTGTAGAGTTCTTGTCTTAATGATATCACTTCTCTAGCAGTATTTATGGAGAATACTTCTACTAGCTTCTCGTATATTTGTTTTGATGTCTCCAACTTTGACACATAGGGTATGAAGGGATCTTTGATGGATTCTATAAGGATCCTTTGATCCCTTACTTCCCCTTTCATGTACTTTGCAAGAGCTTGAGCTTCTTTCTTTGGAGGTTTAGTGATTGAACCCTTAACATGATCAATGACTTCATTTTCTATGATGATCAAATATGTCCTCTTTTTCCATGCAAAAAAGTTTGATGACCCAACAAATTTGTTGCTTTCCTTGCACAATGAAGTCATTTTGATAGATTTAGATGTGGACATAAAGATACTTACCTGTGAAGATTCTCCTTGATGACAATATCTTCAACTTGATGCCTACTTGATTTTGATGATGATGTTGATAATAGAAGATGTCTTCTTTCAAAAGTGATCCTTAGCTCTCAGAGAGGGAGATCACCTTGATTTCTAGATGATGCTGACAACACCTTCGCCTTGATTTTCTTTGATGTAGGGGCTTCAAGATGCTCCAATGTGAAGTCCTTCTTTGAGATGAGAAAGAGTCCTTGAGTTCTTCTTTGTGATGATGATTGAGGAATGTATGAGCTTGTCAAGAGTGCTTCAAATGTGGAACCCTTCTTCGAATGAGCTAGGGTTTTGAGGCCTTCTTCTTTGAGATGTGATGATCCTTGAGATGAATGGTCCTTCTTGATGATTAATGCTCTTGAATATCTTCTTGTGCTTCGACCTTTGAGTGTCCTTTTTTAAGATGCCTTTCCTTGTCTTGTCACCTTAGCTTTGATACTATGTTGAGAAATCTAGGGCAGCTAAGTTATGTGATTTCTCTTACTTTTATAACTGCTTTTGATGTATTTTTACTTATCTTGATTAGATTCCTTCTCACTTTAATTATTATTTTGTTCTTTTCATCAAACAACTACCAAACCATAAAGAACAATGAGACAAGAGGACACAAGATATAGGTGATTAGACTGGGCCAAAATCTCTCCACTCGAGAGGAAAACTAACAAGAATTCTTCTCTTCTCATAGAATCTTCAATTGACGAATTCCAAGGCCTATGACCCTTGACCAAGACCCTCCAAGACCAAGTCCCTTGACGAGCTTTCATTTTAGCAGTTCCTCAACAACTCCTGCGATTTCGACCTCCAACAAATTATTCTACCCAACAAATACTTCTGCAACTTCGACCAACAGATTCCACTACAACTTCGGCCTCTCCAACAGACTCACAGCTTCAACCTGGCTATAACTTCATAGCTTCGATGCAACTTCACAACTTCAATGCAGTTTCGTAATTTCGTCTTGCCCAGTAACTGTAGAAACCCAAACAAAAGAGAGAGAGAGAGGCCAAAACTTTGATCTTGTTCTTGTTCTTGTTCTTTGTCCTTTTCCAGTTTCTATCTTGAGGAGATCGAAATTGCTTGAGAGTATGTCCAAATGAGGTTGAGTTCCTTCTTATATATACGCTTTTGAGGGGCATGAATTGCTATCTTTAGGCCGACTTGATCTATGCTCCATGACAAGGTCTTGGAGGGTCTTTTGACTCTACTTTGACTCAATAAATTTTTCTTTACAATATGTAACATTCCCAAGGAGGGCCATTCATACATGGAAATGACTCTTATGACTTGCAGAATCAATGACAAGCCCTAGAAGCTCTCAATGGGAGCTTGACCTATAAAATAAATTCCTTGAGCATGAAACCCATGTCTCAAGAGTAACAATAATAAATTTATTTTTCTTATTTCATTAAATACATAAAACATGATTACATATGTCATTATGAAGACCGAACCTAGTTACATATTTCAATGCTGTTAACAATAGCATCTTGGAACAACTGTAGAATGGCATCCTACATCTTCTTTGTTGTATCCAAATCTGCGATATGTGGAACTATATGATCCTTGACTCCGTCTACGATTATTCTCCTCACCTTGGCATCTTCTTTCTTGTATGCTAGAAGCTGTGTTGCATCTGTTGCATAGTTATAACACTGGTTGCATATTCCTTGAGACCATTCTCTTTGAGCAACAATGAAATTCTGGCTTTCTAGACACCAAAGTTAGAAGCTCCATCCAGTCTGTCCTGATCTCTCAATTTAGCTGAAGTGATTTCTGAAAACCCTCGAAAAAAAACAAAACCCAATATAAATCTGAAGAAGTTGAATTGGGTTTTATTAACCTTTGATTTCTCTTTCTTTGTCCTACCCTGAGCCTCTTTTGCCCTTATATTCGTGCTCCATTGAGTTGCTCTAATACCTTGTGAAAATCCTATTGCAATTATAGTGGTTATTCTTTTATATTTAAAGATTATGTTATGAATAAAATATATATAAAACTAATATAAATATAAATAACGATGATAATTGTAGTAATGATTAGTTTATTAGTAATCAGTACTGAAGAGGCATGTCTAAATGGGACATGACCTTCCATGAAGAGGTACCTGCCTAGGGTATATAAGCAGGCCTTCACTCTCAGTTTTAACATCATTCCTCATTCATACTTTCTAATATATATATATATATATATATTATATATATATATATATATATATATATATATATAATATATATATATATATATATATAATTGTATCTTCAATGGAGACCTTCATATTCCAAGTCTTTTGGAGTGTTTAACTTCTAAGTATACAAACTTTGTTCGTACCATTGGTATCAGAGCCACGTTGGTAGATCCCGACCTTTGGCTATCAACTTGTCTTCACAACTAAAGCGTTTCACTACATAATTGGAAGTTCTCCATTTTGGTGGTTTTGCCATTTAGGCCTTTGGCCATTATTAAAAGAAAAAATATTAATTAAAACAAAAGAAGAAAAAAAGAAAAAAAGGGCAAATAAGAAAATATAGAAACAAGAAAATTATTAAAAAAAATATATCGGGAAAAAAAAGAGGATATATAAAAAAAGGAGAAAAAACACACACACACACATATATATGAAAAAAAAGTGTTAAAAAACAAATTATATTTAAAAAAATATATGTCAAAAATAAATAAATAATAATAATAAGAAAATTAAAAAGAAGGGAAAATTAAATAAGCTGAAGCTCCTCGAGCCTGCGCAATTGCTCCGTTTCGACTAGCCACTTCCCAAGCTGCCGGCAACCATCATTTCTCCGCATCTTCTTCCCGTAATGCACAGGTCCAAATTCGGATTGTAGCGCAGTTAAGACATTGCTGCCGCCAACGGGTACTCGTCCATCTCGCAACTACTAGTCGAATAGCTCACCGCCGCCAACTTGAACTCGTCCACCTGGCAAATACCAGTCGAACACCTCGCCGCCAACTAACTAGATTCCTTGGTTAGTAATAAAACGAGCCCTTTGACTCTCCCACGCCGCCACTGGGTTCTCGGCCGAGTTCGAGTGGCCGTTGTCCTTTGCCTCAACTAGCCGCATGTTGCTACTGAAGGAGCCACGACAATACCACTATTTCTTCTTTCTGTCGTTCCATAGCCACGACCTTCGATCGCATTCTCCCTCTTCCTCCATTGTCGCTCCCTCTGTTTGTTCCTTGTCATCACCGATCACCTGCAACTGTCTCACACCAATACAGTCGCCACTTTCTCACATAGCATTCAATGGTGAATACACCAACAGATAATCGAAGTTGTCAGTCATAGCCATGGACAAACAACTAAATCGCAGTGTCGACGGTTTCCCTTCCCGTCGTCTCACCTAGTTCTTGCCGCTACCACTGTCACGCAGTCACCTCTATCTGTTGAATGTTCCTGTCTGCCATTGTTGCCCAACGATCAATTGCTGTAGCTTCACGAACTCGTCATCTGAAGACCTTGGTTGAAGCTTGCACGATGAATGGTTGCCACCACTGTTGCGAGTTCCTGCCACCATAGAAGGCATACACTTGGAAATTAAGATTGACATTGATAAAATTAATCAGAATGACATGATCATTACAGGCAACGATTGTTAATATTCTTGAAATTCGGATTAAGATTAATCATCAAAGTCAAATACCCTAAATTGATCTGTTGAAAGAGAAGGAAATTAAAGTCGTTCGGTATATGGGCATTAAAATTTTAAATAAATAAGTAAAAAAAATCGAGTTGAATAGGCACACCAATAAAAAAGCGTTAGCTGAATGATTATATAAAGAAAGCTTTATACAACATAAAGAAAAGAAATTAAATGTTAATTTTAGAAAAACGGTATTCGACATTTATTAAGGGTTTATATCAAGCCAATTTAAATAAAGAGAAGGCCTTTAAAGTCTATAAAAAAAGTGCTTGGCTAAAATATTATCATTGAAAAGATTAGGATTAAAAAGGAATACTTAAAAAATAAAAAGAAAATTATTATAAAAGTGATTTGAGAAAGGAAATTAAGAAAATAATAGAAGATGAGTTCCACACAACAACCATTATTTTGGTCTAAATGTCTGTTTTATATAACCTACATTGAATATCCATGGATTCATATAAATTGCGAATTAAGTTGCCCAACATGTGGAAACTTATTTAATGTGGAAGAATGTCAAGATGATGTATTGATGCAAATGACAGAACGAGAGGAATTTTTTTAAAACTGGAACAAAAATTAATTGAAAAGGACGAGGAAACTTTGCGTCTAAGGGCCAATAGCCAAATATTACTTGCAAAGGTCAAGCAATCCAAGGAAAGAAAGAAAAAATTAGAAAAAGAAAAGGGATGTGTTGAGGAGCAATTCAACGAAATTCTATCAGAGAAGGAAGAAGAAAATTTGCGCTCAAAAGACTTGAATCAAAGGTTATTAAAACAAATTAAGTGTTTAAAAGATGAGAAGTTCAAATACCAAGGTAAAGTCGACTCAGAAAATGAGGAACTCTTACGTCTCAAAAATCATAATCAAAGTCTACTCACTCAAATTAAGAAACTTAAAAATGATAAGAAATTTTTGAACAACAAATTAGAAGAATTCATTATGAAAGAAGTGTCAAAGCTTTCACTCCACGTTAAAGGTACGAACATCGATCCAATCAATATCAAAACTCAAGAAAATGACAAAACATATTCAGATGTTGCAGTTCAAACGATGGAAATTCCAAGTGAAGATTCTGTAATTAAACCAACAACATCAGTTTCTGAAGTAAATCAAGAAAATTCCAGACGCATGATAAGGGAAAATCAAACCAAAACAACTCCTTATCTATGTTCAAATCACAAGAATAAATATCTCAATCTATCTACGAATCTGTATCACTCAGAAAACCACTGAAATGTATCCACCAAATTAAAGAAAAAGGAATCCTCTTGTAATGACGGTTTAATGGAGGAGATCACGTCGGCTTGAAGATGGGTAAACAAGCCTATAAATAGGCAACGATGGCACTCCCTTGTAATATAAGAGACACTCTCATTCTCACAAAAAGGACGAAGAAGACGAGACAAAGAAGTGGCAGCCGCAGTTGAGGAAGTCTGTTCCCTTATCCGAGATTATCTTCAGGTCTGTTCTCACGTGCGGAGGTCTAGTTTGGGCTAGGGCATCATCGCATATGGTCTATTGCTTGGGTTACATGTTGGATCTAGCCGCAATCTGAGAGGTGAATCCATTCTCTTGAAGATCGAAGTGGTGGAAGGGCTAGAACAATCATCATTACCCTCGCACATGCATCTATAATCTGAAGATGATTGTTACAATCTCGCTGTTTTTTAACAGTCACTATATTGGCATGTAATGCAGTGGATCAAGCTCAAGTCAAGGAGCTGCTTCATGTGTGATTTGTTTGGATGGAAAGCGAAGGTGGAAGGAGGCTAGAAGAGGCTGCTCTCGACATCATTTGTTGACTGTCATCACCTTGGTACAGACCTGCTATACAGTGTGAAGTTGCAGAAGGAGATTCAGTGTTTGGGTACATTTCGAAAGGTTTGTCATTTTGATGTTGAAGGCTATCTTGTGTCATTTGTAAGGGTCTTGGAATTCATCATTAAAGATTCTAGAAAGAGTTAAAGGGTTTTTCCTTTCAAGATTTGGAGATGTTTTTACCCTGGCTTGGTGCCAATATCTTGTGTACTAGTGCATGATTGATCTTCTTGTTTTGATAGCTGGTTGATGATATCAATACATGTTGATAATATCAATCAAATTTGAAGGAAATAATATCACAAGCAGTTATCATAGAAAGAGAAATCAAATAATTATATTGCCTTTAAATTTCTCAACATGGATTCAGAGCAAGGTTCAACAAAGGGCGTGAAGAAGATCATCTCACTCTTGAAGGGAGGCAAGTTCCTGCAACTCGCAAGTATATGCAGCAGTCTAAATATTGGTATCTTCGACCTGTCTCCTACAGCCGGTATGCGCAATCGAGAGTGATATAGAACTTGCATTTCCTCTCTCTGAAATTTCTAATGAACGAAGGAGCAGATCCACAATATAGATTTGATTGCACCGCAGATGGTTATAAGGTGCAGACAGGTCAGATTTCGAATGAGGCTGAGGTGCAAGTTGGGTACAGAATCTTGGAAGACCTCATCTAATTCGGTGATGATCACAGTGAGGTAAGATACTAGTCTTCTCCTCCTCGGTGATGCACATCTCAGCTAAAGTAAACACGATCATTATAATTCGGTGGTGAAATAAATCTCCAGGAGTAAACACAGTCTCGACATGATTGTAACAAGCAAAAGTGTCAAAGGATATCACTGTAAAGGGTTCAGATCTATCTCCAGCAACCTCCGCATACATCAAAGCATTACTATAGTCTCGGCATACTGATTAAAGAAGATCCAAGTGATATCTCTGTAGTAGTCTCGGTATACTGAAAAAAGGAGACTTAATGACAGTGACAAGGGTTCCATAATGAGCAGTGATAAGATTCACTGTCTTGGCATAATAAGAAAAAGGCGTCAAGGATCATCACAGTCCCGGAATACTCTCTCGACATGGTCACAGTTAATGTGAGGATGATCTCAGCAAGAGTGTAGCGATGATGAAAGCACAATGCAATAGTCATTATGATAATTGTCATAATGAAGCTCTGGGTACATCGATGAAAGCATAGAATAAAGATCACAGTAGAGATCTCAATAGACCTCCTTGGCATGGTGAAGAAGCAGCAGTGAAGCAATGATGAAGATCTCAACAGTGACGGAGCAAAGGGTTGATGTCTTGATTTTGGAATGGCAGAAAGTGTCAAGGGTCATGGTCTACTCCAATTACTGCCAACATGATCAAGGTGAAGCATTTATCTTCACATCTCAAGTAAGTATTTTCATCAATCACTTTTTGAAATGACTCCATAATTGCAAGAAAATCTATAGGCTGTATGGGTTGACAAAGGTTCTTGCATAGAATAAGAGGGATTGACAGAATCCTTATGGAAAGAGAAGTCAGCGAACAGGTCTCCTTTAAATTCATGAGAAGGAAAATCTTAAAAGTCCTCTCATCTCTATGTAGCAGGAAAGGAGACAGATAAGAAATGCTAGAAGAGGTACTCTCTGAAATGCAGTAAAGAAGAAATATCTTCATAAGATCTCAATTGTGAGATTCGGGAAATATAATGAAATGATGATCATCATTGATATTGAGAAGCAAGGTAACAATTATCCATGAACAAGAAGGTTACTTCAATCAACAGTTTGTGTTCTCTATGCCAGAAAGAGAAAGACAAGTTGAAAGGACTAAAATAAGTGCAGAAAAGGAAAAGGAAGGTTGACAAGACAGCATAGTGCTATGGAAGATGAGCTAATATTGCTGGAAGGGTGAAGAAAAAGGACCAAGAAAAGAGGGAGTAGCAGATCTCTAAGTGAGATGGTGTCCCTCACAAAAGGTTCCTACCATTGGCTTCAAAATCCCTTGCAGATATGACCATGATAATAAAATGCATTATGACATAATGGAAACAATGGAAACAAGAGCTCATAATATCACCATGGAAATCATGAAGGACAGAAATCCATGGCAGTTGAACATGAAGGACATAGCTCTTGGAAATCTCATTGGAGGAAAGGAAGAAGTCATCCAGGTCAAGGGGAACATTTTCCAGATGAGGATATACAAGATCCTGAAGAGTCTCTAATAGAAATCTCAGCAGAGGATCCCCTAATTTGGGAAGGCAACAAATGCTTCATCAGGAATTCCAACTTATGGAATTCATGAGATGAAGGACTGATGACATTAGTAAGCGAATCAAGGGATTGAAGATATTCTCAATCAAGGAAGCTGCTGGAAGTAGCAAAAGTAAAATGAGGTATTTATGCTTGTATTTATCTAATATTGTAATATTATGTCATATGGTTGCAGGTAACATGGATCAAGCTTGATCGAAAGGAAAAGGATCTTCTCCTCTGAAAGAATGCAGAAAGGACATAAGTCACATTAGATGAAATCAACATAATGTCCTCATATGAAGTATGAGGTGGTTGACTACAATGGAAAAACTCTGATTGAAAACTCCTGGAATGGAAGATGTGAGGATGGAAGAGATCATGAAGTATGCAACCATGACGAAGGTAATCAACATCTAGAGGATTAGGAAGACTTCACCAGGAAATCTCCCAGAAAGATGTAAAGACTTTGATAGAAGTCTGAAAAGAGAAAGACCCTTGACAATAGATATTGTTGGGAGATGTGTCAACATGTATGCAGGATGTTGATGCCTACAAGAAGATGTCATTGATGGAAGGCCATCACCAAAATGTAACATGTGATTTGTTTTTGGTGTTTGACCTCTTGACAAATTATGGGTATGTGTGCAGGGCCAAGGTCAGGAGAATTGTGAAGGATGTCACAACTATGTACCTTGTAAATCACCATTGAAGAAAAGGGTGAAGATAGATGGCCTGATGAAGGAAGCCCCAGATGCAAAGCCAAGGAGGATACTTTCCAGGAAAGAAGGAATGACATGATAGGGGAAAGTGATGGATGGCTGAACCCTACATGTAAAGAAACTGATGACATTTAAGTCTTGGATCATCAGTCAACTAGAAGACCCTATAAAGAACTGATGATAGAGTCTCTGGGTAAGAGGGAGGTCTGGGAGGTTCCTATGAGTAAAGGAACTCGAGCAAATTTCTGAGTGAAGAGAAACTTGGAACTCATCCCTAGTTAAAAGGGAGAGTTAGACACGACGTTGTCTTCAGTTTGGAAGAGAGAATGGAGGATTGAGTAATCATCTGGCATCCGACACTCTTTGAGGATGTGGTAGGGCATCCAAGACAAGAGTGGGCAAGAGGACCGATATTCTTGAGTGTTGGGAACCCAAAATGAGAATAGTCCTTGTAGGGCATACTTAGTGAACACTCGGGTGGGTATGACCCTAAGAGAGACAATGACGAGTGTGTCTATAAGTCATTCGTATCTCCAACTTTGTGCTCTGATCTATTTGAGAGATAGAGCGGTTAGTCAAGGCCTTGCTATATGGAAACAATGTTGGTTGAAATGATGCTAGAACATATGGATAACTAATCCGACTCTTTGCTAATGAGAACTCTTTTATTGAGAATGCCCATGTACCATGTATGTATGAATACCTCCCTAGTTAAGAGGGAGTGTTGAAAATAGTGTAACTAGGTTCAGTTTTCACTATGTCAAATAATGTAACGATGTATTTTTGTATCAAAGAATTATTTTTGCTCTAATTGAGAGCCCTAGTCAAGTCAATATTTGTCAAAGAGTCCTTCCAAATCATTAAATGAAAACCACCGAAAATGTACCCACCGAAATATACCCACTGACTTTAAAGAAAAGTGAATCCGCTTGTAATGACGGCTTAATGGAGGAGATCACGTCGGTTTGAAGATGGGTAAACAAGCCTATAAATAGGCAACGATGGCACTCCCTTGTAATATAAGAGACACACTCTCATTCTTGCAAAAAGGATGAAGAAGACGAGACAAAGAAGTGGCAATCATGGTTGAGGATGTTTGTTCCCTCATCTGAGAATGTCTTCAGGTCTATTCTCACGTGTGAAGGTCTAGTTTGGGCTAGGGCATCATCGCATATGGTCTATTGCTTGGGTTACATGTTGGATCTAGCCGCAATTTGAGAGGTGAATCCATTCTCTTGAAGATCGAAGTGGTGGAAGGGCTAGAACAATCAGCATTACCCTCACACATGCATCTATAATCTGAAGATGATTGTTACAATCTCGCTGTTTTTTAACAGTCACTATATCGGCATGTAATGCAATGGATCAAGCTCAAGTCAAGGAGCTGCTTCATGTGTGATTAGTTTGCATGGAAAGCGAAGGTGGAAGGAGGCTAGAAGAGGCTGCTCTCGACATCATTTGTTGACTGTCATCACCTTGGTACAGACCTGCTACACAGTGCGAAGTTGCAAAAGGAGATTCAGTGTTTGGGTACATTTCGAAAGGTTTGTCATTTTGATGTTGAAGGCTATCTTGTGTCATTTGTAAGGGTCTTGGAATTCATCAATAAAGATTCTATAAGAAAGAGTTCAAGGGTTTTTCCTCTCAAGATTTGGAGAGGTTTTTGCCCTGGCATGGTGCTAATATCTTGTGTACTTGTGCATGATTGATCTTTTTGTTTTGATAGTTGGTTGATGATATCAATACATGTTAATAATATCAATCAGATCTGAAGGAAATAATATCACAAGCAGTTATCATGGAAAGAAAAATCAAGTAATTATATTGCGTTTAAATTTCTCAACAGTATCAATGAAGAGGATAGTTTTGAGACGAGAAGACATTCGAAACAAAAAAAGATATCAATTCTTTTCATCGGCAAGCTTTGAGGACAAAGCTTTTTGAGGAGGAAGGCAATGTTATGAATAAAATATATATAAAAATAATATAAATACAAATAATGATGATAATTGTAATAATGATTTGTTTATTTGTAATTAGTACTGAAGAGGCATGTCTCAATGGGACATGACCTTCCATGAAGAGGTACCTGCCTAGGGTATATAAGCAGGCCCTCACTCTTATTTGTAACATAATTTCCATTCATTACTTTCTAATATATATATATATATATATATTATATATATATCTTCAATGGAGATCTTCATATTCCAAGTCTTCTGGAGTGTTTAACTTCTGAGTATACGGATTTTGTTCGTCCCAGATTATTTGTCTTCTGTAAATTTCTTACAAAAAATATTGAATAAAAACATCTGCAATTTCACCAAATTAAATCCTAGGAATTGAAAAAATAATGCACACCTAAAATTAGACATCGGTATTTTTGGACCAAAGTCCTTGGAAAAACCCCAGTGTTGGGAAAAACATTTCTAGAGATGAGGGTTTATGTTATTTTTCAACAAATCCAGGATTATATAAACTGCTTACTTTTTACTGGCAAAGCTTTGGTAATTTAATTGATCTTCACTGCTGGCCAAATCGAGCTGGGAAATCAAGAATTGTTAAAATGGCAACTAGGGCCAAACTCCATGTGGGTCATCTTATTTATGGCAGCTAATATTTTTCTTGGATCCCTCTCATCGAGGGGTGTAGGATTGATGATTGATCTAAAGATCATTCGATTCCGATAAGTATTTATGAAGATATGAATTTATTTTGATTATGGACAAATTGACAAGTCGGCCAGCGACTTATGTAGGCTCAGAAGTCCAACAGTCATGTCTATTCAACCTCTACGTTTTAGTATAAATAGAAGAGGACTTGAAGTCATTTGTCATACTCACATACTCTTCATGTGATCTCCTCCGCTCCACGTCTTTGGGTTTTGGTGAAGGAGAGACACTGAGAGTATACACTGCCCTAGCCTATGTAAGGATGATGCCCTAGCCGCAGTAAGGATGTGCCCTAGATCTAAATGCAGTCCAAGAAGAAGCCTACGTTGTTATGGTAGAAGTCTTATGTGGTCATGGAAGAAAGGTTCTACGCTGTCCTAAGTATGACCTTCCTACACAAGCCTAAATGATGCCCTAACACAGCTCTAACAATCTGTTCCAGAATGCAATTTAGAGAGGGTTCTTATGTGCCCCGACTACTGTAAATACAAGCCCTAGCCGCAGGCCTATTGGGAGGATTATAGCCTCAACCTAGCCGCTGATAATGGAAAGACTTGACCGCAGTTCTAAGAGTTCCTTAGCAGTCAAAGAGAGCCACCATATGCTGCCTAAAAGGTTTTTCATCCACTGTCCAAATACACAGTCTAATCCGCAATTCAAACAGGCATCTATCTGCTCTAACCGCAGTGAAAAATGAAGGTTACAACCATTGAAATAAAGGGTCTCTTGCAGCTGTCATTTGTGCCACAAACTGCTGTCCAAGTAGGGCCCATACTGCCCTAGTCTCAGTCCTCATCTTTGCTGAAATTAGGGAGGACCTACTGCCTGAAGAAGCTCCTCCTAAACGCTGTCAAGGAAAGGCCTTAGAGCCACTGCTATGTGCAACCCTTATTCAACAGCAAGAAGACCTTATACGCAGCTCTAAGAGACTGGTTACAGTCATTGTAATGCCACATTGCTGTAGGTGACAGCGTGGCCTATTTAAGGACCATTTGGGCAAGTTAATGCTATTCTTGAGGGGCAGTAGTATGTGCAATAAGGAGGAACTAGAGGTTGCTGTTTTAGGACTGTTTGGATCCCTAAGCTACAACCAAGAAGTGCCCCAACCAGTCATCATGACAGCATCAAAGACAGTGCCATAGAAGTATGGAGACAATGTAGTGATGAGGCTGTTCATGAGGACAGTTTAAGGTGACCTATCTAATAAGCAGTGACAGCTAGAGCAGCAGCATGATGTGTGCAACATGATGATTAAGAGCAGCAAGTTGTGTACAGCGTACAACTCAGCAGTGAAGCAAGATGGTGCAGCTCAGGAACATGGTATGATGTTGCAATATGATGCAGCACGGTGAGGTGCAGCATATGGACGAGATGCAGCACAATGACAGGTGGAGGAGTCACCTTGGAGAATCAGTTGAAGCAACATGTCTTCAACTGATCTCATGTAGAGATGATCTATTCTCTTATCTTGTCAAGTCAAAGTGTTGACTTCTGATGTATATGTACTATCTCTCTCTCTGCTGAACTATTGTAGAACATAGAAGAATAATTTATCAAGGGTTTCCCCACATTGGGGTTTGTCCCTGGCTAGCGCCATATCTTGTGTCCTCTTGTCTTGGCTTGTCTTCTGCGATTTATGTTTATGTTCTATCTGCACTTTACTTTAATGCTGATGTGATTGCTAATCTGGAAAAGGTCTTGAGCTAACTGTGAAAATTGAAATAAATTGCTCTAAGCATAGAACATACCTAAAATTAACAAGAATCTCCCTCTTCAAATGAACTCAATGCCTCCTAGGCAATTCACACTTCCTCCAGTTAGTTGCATTGGCAGACTGGAAAATACACATTGGCCTCCAACAACTCGACTAACCAACTCGCACTTCCTCCAGAATATCATTTCAACAATTGGCAACAAAATCGAGCCATTAGAATTTCACACTGGATAAACTGGCTACTTGCACTGCCTAACTTGACCTTCCTCTTGTAGGATAATTCAACTTCCTCCTTGCTCTCGGAAAAATGGAATCACTGTGAGGAATTTCTTCGGAAATTCTCTCCTCAATTTGTCCTACTGAAAACCTCATTGTTGGTGTCTCCCACGTTACCACCAGTGTTCCACAGGGACTCGCCCCCCTCCCCCTAGGGGTCTAGTTTCCTCGCTCCCCTGCGCTCCGGGGACGAGTAGGGGACGTTTCCCCACGCTCCCAAAATGGAGGAAACTCAGGGGGACGTGCCAAGGAAACGTTTCCCTTTCCTGAGGGGACGTTTCCAGTGTTGTGAAAAGCGCGATAAAATCGCGATTTAATGAAAAAATCGCGCTTTTTTCAGGAAGGCGATTTAATCGCGATTTTTATTCGAAAAAATCGCATATATTTTTTTTTGCCGTTTTTTTTTTTTTCCAAAAAAATCGCGATTTTTTTCGCAAAGATTGCGATTTTTATGGAAAAAATCGCTGATAGTCGGGGCAGCGCGATTTATAATAAGTTTTGAAAAAAATGAAAAAAAATGAATATTTTTGTATCAAACGATTTTTTCCCGATTTTTTCCGATTTTTCCCAATTTTTCCGATTTTTTCCGATTCATTCCCTGCGCCGATTTAATCTCGATCGCGATTTTAACAACATTGGACGTTTCCCCACGCTCCCAAAAAAATGGCCTTGCTTATAGTTTATGATTTAATAGACCTAAAGTGGTACAAAGCTACTCATGTTCTGGATGGGGATAACGTCTTGTGCTGTCTTTTGGTTTCAACAAGCGTTATTTTAGAGAGTCAGTATCATGGAAATTTGCTGGACCATATAGCACGTACATGAATTTTCCCTTTTAAAACTTCTCCTTTTTTTCTCAAGTGATGGCTGGATTATAGTGGGGAGATAACTGGAGTGACAGGCAAAGAATATGAGACATTCGGTTTATGTTTTTAATTTGCATGACATTTGACATACAAACTATGGAAGCGACACCTATGTCATGTGGGAAATAATTGGGTGGACTATAGACTAACATGCGTTTACTGCAAGCATGACAAAATACTATGGGTAGCAAGAAATCTCAGGAACTGTCGTTATATATGAATTTATACAGTTA
>APFE030127357.1:245647-281298 GCA_000404065.3 Pinus taeda | reverse complement strand
GCCTGCTTCGATCCTTATCAGTCGAGCATCAATTACCTATGTCGAGCGACTCCGTCCCTATATTTCCCCCAAAGCCCGAGCTAGCTCAGCTCAGGGTTCTAATTTGAAAGTTTGAGGATGGAAGATGAAGAAGATATTGCATCATACCTCCTCCGAGTAGCTGAAGTGCTAAAATCCCTGAAAGGATTGGACGAAAAAGTTGAAGAAAGTACCATTGTTCAAAAGGTATTAAGGTCTCTTCTAGACAGATTTGACTCCAAAATAAGCGCTATAGAAGAAGCAAAGGATCTAGATACCCTCAAAATGGATGAACTCCATGGAATTCTCATTGTCTATGAAATGAGGAAAGGTGGCCCAAGCTCCAAAGATGTAGCATTCAAGACATCAAAGTCAAAGAAGGGGAAAGAAAGGAATGACTGTAGTGATGAGTTAGACGTGGAATCCGAATTGGCTCAATTTGTACGAAAGCTGAAGAGAGGATCTAAGATTAAAGGAAAATATCCTCTTATCTGTTTTAAATGTGGTAAAATAGGTCATTATGCAGCAAAATGTCCTCATAAACATGTCAGTGATGATGAAGGAAATTCTAAAAGAATAGCACACAAAAAGAAAGGGTTCAATAAGAAAAACTTCTTCTCCAAGCAATATGAGTCTGATGAGGATGAGTTTATGGTCATCAAAAACAAATCAAATGAGGAAAGTGATCATGATGAAAGCCAAGAAGCATTATTCATGGCACTCGCAGATGATGATGACTCAAGGCTGGAAGGAAATGTAGATGAACCGTTAATATGCGCCATTGAAGAAAATGAGAAACTACGGAACAAGATCATTTTTCTCTAAGTGGAAAACGAGGAAATAAGAAGGAGAGAAGATCTCTTGGAAGCAAAGCTTAAAGAAAAAGAAGAGACTTGTGAAGAACGTGAGGCCGAAATAGGGTCTCTAAGAAAGGAGTTGGAGCAAATTAAAAAGGGCTGTAAAATATCTCAAATACTCGAGACTATTATGAAAAATAAAAAACCTCAACATGACAAGTCTGGAATAGGTTTCAAAGGAGAGTCCTCAAGCACTAAGAATAGTGCAAAAAGCTATGCAGATGCACTTTCCTACAATCCAAAAGATTAAAAAGTATGTTATCAAAAGTGCATCCCCGATTCCAAGAATAAAGAGAGAATTACTCCAAAGAAGAATGTGGAGTCGAACCATGGACACTACAACAAATACAAACCTGTACTCCACCAAGGGCCCATCATAAATCCGAAGAATGAGAGAGGAGTAATTCCCAGGATGGAAATTGACTCAAATCGTGGTTGCTTCAACAGGTACAAAACCATCTTTCTTGGACACTGCTTTCACTTTAAAAACTTCGGTCATCAAGCTAGACATTGTATGGCTCGCAGAAGTGAAAAGACAAATCTAAAGGACTGAATAATCAACTCATATGCCCCCAAAAGGTAGGGACAAATCAAAACGTTCAATTCATTTGATCCCTTGACCAAATTTGATCTGATAGACACATGATAGGAGACAGAAGGAAGTTTGTCTCACTAAGCAAAAAGGAAGGGAATGTATCCTTTGGAAGCAGATCAGGTAGAATTGCAGGAAAAGGAATAGTTACTCTAATCAATGGAAAAGGAAAGGCTCAAGATGCTCTGCTAGTTGATGGACTCAAACAAAACCTCCTGAGTGTCAACTAAATCTGTGATCAAGGACATAAGGTTGTTTTCAGCACCAAAGACTGTGAAATAAGGAACTCTTCCTCAGGGAAAATTGTGGCAAAAGGCGTGATAACACTAGACAAAATTTACATACTGAACATGATTCAAGAAAATAAATGCTACTTGAGTCAGACAGATGAGAGTTTGCTGTGGCACAAGCGACTTGGACATACAAGCTTCAAAAATCTGATCAATATCAGTAAGATCAAAGCTGTACGAGACATCCCAAGACTATTCAAACCAAATCAAGGAGTATGTGGTCCTTGTCAACATGGAAAGTAGACCAGAACCAGCCACAAGACAAAGGAACACTGTACATCGAAGCCCTTGGAGATCATTCATGTTGATGTGTGTGGGCCAACTAGAAATCAAGCACTTTAAGGAGAAAGGTACTTTGTGCTATTTGTTGATGATTGTACTAGAATGATGTGGATATATTTCATAAAGTATAAATATGAAACTTTTGAGTGTTTTAAGAATCTAAAAGCCCTTGTAGAAAATGAAAAAGATTCAAAAAATAAGTGCCTCAGAACAGATAGAGGAGGAGAATTCACATCAAACGAGTTTAGTGAGTTTTGTAATATTCATGGAATTAAAAGGGAATTCTCGACTGCTAGAACACCTCAGCAAAATGGGGTAGTTGAAAGAAGAAACTGAACAGTCCAAGAAATGGCAAGAACTATGCTATTAGCGGCAGACTTACAACCTAGATTCTGGAGAGAAGCAATAGGGACAACTATCTATACACTGAATCAAACTCAATTAAGACCAAATTGTGAAAAAACTCCTTATGAGCTATGGAAAGGAAGACCTGCTTCAGTGAAGTACTTCAAGATCTTTGGAAGCAAGTGCTTCATAAAAATAAATGATGGCTCACCAGGAAAGTTTGATTCTCGGGTTGATGAAGGGATATTTCTTGGATACTCTACACGGAGCAAGGCTTACAAGTGCTACAATTATTGACTCAAGAAAATAGTGGAAAGCATTGATGTAGGTTGATGAAGATCTTCCAGAAAAGGAAATTGAAGAACATGAAGATGACTCTCTCATTGAAGAAGAAGAACCTAAAGAAGAAGAAATAGATGAGGAAGAAGAAGAAGAAGAAGAGGAAAGAGAACCACCTAATACCCCTTCAAATATGAAGTATGTCCAAAGACATCATCCATAAGAGCAGATCATTGGAGATAAAGATGAAGGTGTGCAGACCCGAAGAAGGATAACAATACACCCAAGAGAAAAGTCATTGCCCTCCTATCTATGATAGAACCAGAAATATTTGCAGAAGCAAGTAAGGATCCTCATTGGGTAAAAGCCATGGAAGAAGAAATGTCCCAAATTGAGAAAAACAAGACATGGGAGCTGGTACCTTGTCCAAAGGACAAAAACATAATAGGAAGCAAATGGGTGTTCACAAATAAAATGAATGAGGAAGGACAGGTTATCAGGAACAAGGCAAGACTTGTCCACAAAGGCTATTCACAAATTGAAGGAATTGACTTTGAAGAGACCTTTGCACCAGTGGCTCGTATGGAAGCTATCAGGATGTTCTTAGCATTTGATTGCTCAAAAGGATTCAAAATCTATCAAATGGACGTGAAATAAACATTTCTAAATGGGGAACTCAAAGAGGAAGTCTACATGGAGCAGCCAAAAGGTTTTGATCTGACAGCAGGAAAGGACCTAGTCTGTAAGTTGAAAAAGGCTTTATATGGATTGAAACAAGCTCCTAGAGCTTGGTATGCAAGATTGTATCACTACCTACAACAACAAGGCTTCAAAAAGGGAGTGGCTAGAAGTAATCTATACATAAAGACAGGTCAAGGTAAGTTACTAGCTGCTCTTGTTTATGTCGTTGATATGATTTTTTCAAGTAATAATGATGAAATGAGCCATGAATTTTCTCAAAACATGTCAAAAGAGTTTGAGATGTCAATGATAGGAGAGCTGTCCCACTTCCTTAGACTTCAAATATCTCAAACCAGAGCAGGATTGTGTATATCTCAAACCAAATATGTAAAAGACATGCTCAAAAAATATGGAATGGAGGACTGTGCACCCATGAGCACACCTATGACCACAAACTGCAAACTAAGCAAAGATGATGACTCCCCTCTAGTAGATGCAACTTATTACAGGTCAATGATTGGAGCCCTTCTATACTTAACAACTACACGACCAGACATAATGTAAGCAGTAGGAATAGTGGGAAGATTTCAATCTGCTCCAAAACAATCCCATTTATTAGCTGTAAAAAGAATTCTCAGATATCTGAAGGGAACTTCTGATTTCATTCTTTGGTACCCAAAAGACTCAACACTGACCGTAACTACATACACCGATGCTGATTGGGCTGGAAGTATAGATGATCGAAAAAGTACAAGTGGAAATGCATTATTCCTAGGAGATTGTTTGGTATCCTGGCTCAACAAAAAACAATCATCCATATCATTATCCACGACCGAAGCCGAGTATATTGCTACAACAGACTATTGTACTCAGATACTATGGATGAAGGAAGGTCTAAAAGACCTTGACATATGTACAGATCAACCAATTACTGTTTATTGTGACAACACAAGTGCTATCAGTCTCAGCGAAAATCCAGTGATGCAATCAAGAACCAAACACATACCAATCAAGTATCATTTCCTCTGTGAGAAAGTAGCTGAAAAAAACATCGTCGTAGAATATATCAGTATTAAGGAGGAGATAGCTGATATTTTCACAAAACCTCTTCCTCGAGAAGCATTCGAACATCTGCGTCAAAAGATGGGAGTTATTTCTTTATCATCACTCGAGTTCATTCATAAAGATGTAGCAGGACAATGGGAGCAGTTTGACAGGGGGAGTCCGTACGAATTCCTTTGCCATTGATGTCAAAGGGGGAGAGAGCAGAAGAATATTTCCATCAATAACAAAGGGGGAGATTGTTGGACAAATATTGTCATTGATGTCAATATGGCAATATTCGAGGAGCCAAGATAAGAGGAGCAAACAGAGCCATGGGATGCAGCAAACACAACTGTCGAAGCCACAGAGGACCCAGACAAAGCTATCAAGAGCAATGTATTCCACAATAGGGTTATATGCATGCAAACAAGCCTGAGGAGCCATATCGGAGGAGCATAAATAGAACCTATCGGAGCTACAGGAGAAGTAATATATGCCAAAGATTCAGAATCCCGAGGAAGACCGATCAGAGGAGCATTGAGGAAGAGCGGAGGACACAATGAAAGAGTAGTTAACGAAGGAGTATTACAGTGGAGCAGCATATAATATTGGAGGAGCCACATAGAACTGATAGAAAGGAAACAACGAAGCAATATATAAACAAAGTTACAGGGGTGGAGAAATATAAACCATCAGAGACGCATACTTATATATATATATATATATATATATATATATATATATATATATATATATATATATATATATATATATATATATATATATATATATATATATATAATATATATATATATATATATATATATATATATATATATATATATATATATACTTATATATATATATATATATATATATATATATATATATACTATCGGCCTGAAAAACCCACGTATGCACGTTTTAACATTATCAGCGGTTAAAAATCTTACATATATGCTTTTAACACTATCGGAGGTGGAGAAGTATATAATATCGGAGAAATCATATCGGCGGGATTATTAAGTGTCACACCGGAAATCTCCGATTGCGATAAGGTTGCGGACTCAACGGAGGTATTAAAAACAATCTATAATAATATCACGTCTGTCATATCAGGAGTTATGTATCGCATTGCTTAAAGCCTTGTCACATTAAAACTGTGATTGCGATAATAACGCAGACCCACTTCAACATTGTAACATGGCTTAGTGACTATATCGCATCTGTGGTAATCGTGATGCATAAAAGGGTTGTCAACCAAAATGCCAATTTCAATATGTGTGCGGACCCGCTACGGAATTGTGTTATGGTGTAATACCATATCGCATCCGCCCATCGCCTGTCCAACTAGAAGCGTCGATTGCGATTACACATGGACCAGAAGGGGTTATCAACTGCTGATTAATACAATATCACATCCGATCCATCGGAGTAGTAGAGGATCGCCCATCGGCGAAGTCATGGTTGCATTATATAGAGGACCCCCGAGAGTCAGGAATCCCCGATTGCGATTTAAGCATGGACCTGATATAGGAATAGGTGTGAGTAAAGCAAATTTGAAGTTAGTCGTTAATGTTTTTCGCCTGTTTTTCATAATTTTCTTGTGTAAATGTGTTTCTTCTTGCGGGGTGGTTTTAAGCCGAAAGGCTTACAATGGTTGTTTTTGGTGGTTTTAGAAGGCTGAACGTCAGGTAAATGGGCTGATTCATGGCAATACTAATTGCGATTGGATGCGACAGGTCCGTTAAACTGGAAAACTTGCACAATGAACTTGTGATTGGAGCATAACGTCATGATTGTGATTGGAGCATAATGTCTTAGTGAACTTGAACAACGCAAAGGAAGGCGCAGCAACTGAGGAGGAAGCCTAAGAGATGGTGAAAGTGGAAACGAATGGACAGTGGTATGGATATAAATAAAATAGTAAAAATAGAGAACAAAAGTTGCTGTTGTTATGGCGAACACCCAGAGGGTGAGGTAGTAGAAGTAGCAGAGGCAAAAGAGGCAGTAGAAGCAGCGAAGGCCGTAGAGGCAGCAGAAGCAGTAGAGGCAGGAGAGTAGGAGCGAGAGAACCTCAGCTGAAGAGAGTGTAACAACATACCATTTTATACCAAGGTTGGGTTGGAGCCCAAGAGGTTGGAGCCTCAGAATTGAACAGGACTGAAGTCATTGGGGGTAGGTGCTCCTAAGTGTAGAACCACTGCAAATAGAGTTGGTTCTTTGGAGGTTGAAGCCTTACTGAAGTCCAAGTTGGAGCTTGGCAACCATTCACAATAAGATATACTTATATTGTATTTATTTCATTGAACTATCTTTAGTTTTAATAAAAGAATTAATTCCAGCTGTTGATTTCTGTGTTCTGTGTATACATAAACATATCTATATATGTTTTTGGCAATCATTAGAACACTTATTGTAAGAAATACTAATTCACCCCCCCTCTCAGTATTTCCAATAGGAACCAAGTCAACACTCTTTTCGACCAATGGTTGGTCGGGAATAGACACAAGAGAGTCTCGCTCAGGAAGAGCAGGACAAACAAGAGATGAATCCAAGTAAATCTCTTTACCAACCAGGAGAGGGTCAGAAGAAAGTCTATGATAACCAATAGGAAGTTAGGGTTGAGGAGCTGTCAGGTTTTCCAAAACATTGGAAGCTTTATCCATAAAAGGACAAAGGTGAAGAAGATGCTCTCCTTCACATAACCTACAAGGGAATCTAATCTTCCCTTTCTTCTTACCATCGCTAGCTGAGGGTGTAGCATCGACATGATCTCCAGAGGCCAACGAGGATGGCTGATTCAGGTTTTGAGACCATACCTCTAAGACTTTGGGAATTCTAGGACAGTCTCGAAGGATATGGTCATCCTTACACAACTTGCAAGGGAATTTTACCTTCCGCAAAGGATCAAAAGTTTTGTCGATGGGGGATGCATTTAGAGTAACAGTTGCACGGTTGGCCTCTCACTTATTTGAATTCTTTTTCTTCATCTTCTTCTTCTTAGATTCCTGGTTACTTGATTTCAAACTTTCACTAGGAGAAGTAGAAGAGGAAGAGGAAGAAATAGGGGAAGAAGGGGAGAGGTCAACCTTAGAATCAACGTGATGTGATTCAAATGAAGGAGATGGAGGGGTAGGAGTTGGGACACTTGGGATCACCAAGGTTGAAAATAACCAGATAGGTAAACTAATGGTTAACCCAGGGAGGGACAACATTGCCATATAAGGACCACCAACATTTCCAAAAGAAGGAAAAGGACCAGGATTCCCATCCGAACAGAACCCTTGACTAGTAGAATATGGGAATGTTGCCATTGGAATCGACCCTAAAGAATCACTAAGGAAGATAAATTTAACCAAGAATATTTTGTCGGAAGTTAATTTTAAGAAAATGAAACAAAACTTTGCCTTTTCAGATTTTAAGAGTTGAGAAAAGGATGAAAGGTAAGTCTATCACTTTCAATTGGAAATGAGCTCGAAAGGACAAGTGCTTGAATGATATTTTAAATTTAATGGGTCAAAAGATCAAATGACTACTCTGGATGATCTAGGTAAAGAGGATTACCAAGCAACTGTGAACTACAAAATACCTCCTGGCGAACCGAGAAGTACGGGCAGGAAATCTCCCCAAATGCTGTGTTTGGTGTATCACGTTTTCAAGGCGGCCGACTCAACTTCCTATGGATAAAGGATTGCAACCTAGAGGGGTCTCCCATTATATACTTGATGGTATGGGGAGCACAAGTCTGTACTAGCATTGTCTAGTGCCGAAGCAAATGATAGTTGCTAGGTTTAAGGATGCCGGAACACATCTATAGCCTAGACGAGTAAATGCGAGTGTTAAGTTTCAATTATTCCTTAGGTTAATTTAATAAATTTTAACAGTTGATCTTAGATTAGGTTTCAATTAAAAGGCACTACCGCTGTCATTTGACAAAAATCCTACATGCAAGTATATGAGAAAAGATGTCTTTGTCTTCGATGAAAGTTACCACTAATTGAGAGATAAAGAACACAAAATTAATGCAACAATCGAAGAATGAAATATTTCACTAATAAATCCCCTAAATGCACTTAATCTTCCTATAGCAGCATAAAAAGTTTCATTTCATTTTCAGTGCTTATGATGATGCCATTCTAGCTTCTCAATAACGCAACTAATACAATATTTTCGCTTAAGTAAACTAGAATGTTGTCCCCCTTTTCATAAAATGTAAAATGAATCTTTCACATAAAGCACTTTAAATGAAAATTTTCACGATTCCGAACAAACAAGCATCAATCAAATCCAAAGTACTGTAAATGATACTAAAAGAAACTTCTTCCTTGAATCGAACAAACCAAATACATAAATGCTTCAATTGACAAACCAAGCAATGTAATCTACTCTTGGAAAGAGAAAAGAGACACTCGAAATAAGAGAACAAATGAGACTCTTTGACTCATTCAAAATTCTAGGAGGAAGAAGAGAGTCTGATGATCAAGACACACTTGCCCTGGAATTGGAGAAATTATGATTTTTTCTTACCCCTGAGACCGATGCAACTGAACAGTACTACAACTAGCACCGATTGACATGAGCGACATGATTGACTAGTATTAAAACTAGAACTGATTGATGGATTCAAAGAAAAAATAAAAAATAACTTCACACAGGGCCAGACTTAACACATCAACAAAGCAAGCTAAATGAAGCTTTATAGTCAGGGAGAAAACAATCAAAAGGGATGACGAGGTCAAAAAAACAAGAGTGGAATACACTAACCAAGATTGGGGTCTAGCCCTAAACTTCACTTACAGCCATCGACATGATTACCTAACTAAAAACAAGTGCCAGAGGCTGGTCGACGTGATTGTTCCTCAACAATTCGTGTTGGTCAGTGTGACTGTCAGTGGATTAAATGCGTTGGCCAAGGTAACTAAGGAAAAATAAAAAAAATCAAAATAGGGACCAGATCTACTACTATGATATTTAGACTTAGGCCAATAAGCAGGAGAAAAGAAACAAAACCAAATGGAAAACGTGAAACTAGAAAAGTTCTCACGAAATCATGAAATCCAAAACAAACAAAATATGGGATCTCCCCAGCGGTGTCGCCAATTAGTGGTGAAGTAAAATTATGAGTGACGACATGAATGAATTCCTCTAGCCTAATAATGGGTCTAGCCACAACAGATACATTCTATGGAAGGTTTCCTTAGGTTAGAATCAATCAAGAGGGCCTACCTCTTGGTAGCTTATCCTGCTTGGTGATGTCCTCACTTGCTCGCTCTAGCAATCTCTTCCTTCCTTCTTCAAGCTCCTGAAACAAGTAAACAACAACAACACACAAACATAATAATAGACAAATTACAATTCAACCTACTTAACGAGTCAAGAAGCATGAAGACATGGATATGTAATATTAAAAAACATGTAGGAAATCAATCGATAGTTGCATATATTAATATCAAAGAGAGATTACAACCATTCGTCTTGACGTCATAATCTTCGTCTGACAAGACCAGGTTCCCACACACTTCTACTAGCATTCCATGATGGCTTCAAACAACAATAGTTTAAAGGATTTTCTCTTTAGAATTGACTCCAAACCCAAACACACTTCTCCCTCACACAACTAGATGGCTACAAATAGTAATAGCTTGCTTGTCTAATCAAAATAGTATACTCACACTCAGCCAACACTCTAACTAGCTTGTGCTTGGGAAGAAGGGAGGTTTATATAGGAAATATGGATGGGAGATGGATCCTCTTCTCATGGGAGAAGGACTTATCCCTTGAAGTAGTTACATCATTATAGGGGAAAGGAGGCCAAACTGTCATCCTTGACCCCAACCAGCCAAACCATTTACCGTACTTCCATTACAGAGCTTCTAGAGTTGGAAGCTTCGACTCTAATTTAAAAAACTTTCCATAATAGGACCAACGCGACTGGAACACAACTCAGTTGTACTGATTGACACGGGGAATAATGCTAATCTCTGTACATCGGCGCGGGGGAGACAAAGGTCATTAGCATTGGTCTTATAAATTGGGAAAAATAGAAGTTTCAGGGAAAATGGTGCAAAAGGGAAATGATCTGCTCATGAAGAGGGACATAATGGGAGTTTCTTCATGAAGGCAAAGCATGCAGGGTTCACTGTAGAGGTCCTCTAGGATCAAGGAATGGGGAGTACAAGGACAGTGACAAAATTCTGTGTAACATTGCCCAAAGGGATTGCGTAATTTTTGGGCCGAGCAGCAGACTGCTGCCCAAAATTGCGCAATTTTTGGGATGAGTAGTCCTATTGGGTTAGATTGCATAGTTTTCTTAGGGAAAGCTGACTGCCAAGATTGTGCAGTTTCTGAGCCCAGCAGGCTTCCCAATAGGATTGTGCAATTTTTGGAGGGAAGATTGGTTCCCCTCCAGAATTATGCAATTTATTGAGGGAGCTATTTAGCCTGCAGCGGTACTAAGTCTGGGGAAGCAACCTATGAGGGGAATGCAACAAGCTATCATGCACAGGTTGTCATGATGCTAGAAAACCACTGAATCTTATGTACTTGACAAGGCAAGACATGCTGTTGAGGATGGTTGGTAGGGAGGCTCCAAAACTAAGCTAAGGAAAAATTTTGGAGGGTGGTTGTAGCCGCTACAACACTTGGTGACATATTGGTAGAACTCCAACTCACTTAATGGACCTTGTTTGTGAAAAGCAAGTCTAACGCCTTCAGAAGTATTGTTCAGTTCTCTTTTCTTCTTGGTATCAACACTTGCTTGATTGTAAAATGTAGCATTTGCCAAGATCTTGGTCAGTTGACACACATTCCAATCCAACATAGTTGTTTCGATTGGGGTTGAGGGGTTTATTGGTGCACAAGAAGTATAGTCATTAGAGTTTTAGTTTCATCTCTGGTGTTTCTCCACTGCCAACAAGCCTAGATAGTACCCTGGCGGAGTCACGCAGGAACACAAGCATTGCTCTGCTGCCAGGGAGCTTGGTCAGTACCCCAATGGAGTTACTTGCATCACCTTTCTGTGCAGCAATCCTTTCTCTTCTTTCGCTTTATTCATTTTTCATTTTTGACTTTTTTGACTTTCCATTTTTTTTTCATTTTCATAACTATGCATAACACTTATTAATTTTAGAGGTGGAAGAGGGATCCTGACTTACTGGGAGTAGAAGAGGTTGTTTGTTCAGAGAAGTAGTTTATATATACCGTTGACATGGCTGTTAAGGTTTTCCCCCTCACCTTACACTACTTGACTGAGCTGACAATGGTTAACCCAAAAACAACCAACTAGAGTAGGTGACAATAGTTAGTGTGCAAGCGTTGTGTTTTCACCAAGGTTCACTTTGAACAGTACGTATTTTCCATCGGCGTATCATGGACTAAAGATAACAAGTTCCTCATACAAAGGCATGATGGAAGATAACTAAGTAGCGACAGTTTCACAAGGCCTCTTGTACTTTATCTAACTTGTTTCAAGAGTCACACATGGTTTCAAGAGAAACTAACCTACAAGTGCAAATCAAGAAAACAAACACAAAAAAAAGAAAAAGTAGAAGTAAATGCGAAAGCAAAGAAAGAAAGCAAGCAAGCCAACAAACAAACATGCAAAGCAAGTAAGCAAACAAGAATGCAAGCAAAAAACCAAAAGAAAACACTACTCCTACTCCTAAGCTAATGGTCTATGAGCAACTCAGTTGTGTAGACCAAAAACCAAGAAAGATATAACAATGAAGACAAACGCACTCCATGTTTCAATGTGTCCATAGAACATAAGTGAGTGCAAGTGCATGACATGTATTCTGTGGAATTGTCATGGTGTTGTGTGACACTACGTGTAGCTCCGAAACATACACATACTCTTGACAGTGACATGCAAGCAAACGAAAGAAACAAAGACAACTTGCATCGTGCACGTGTGCTTGCAATTTAATATTCCTCCAATGCATGAGTGATGGGATCATGTAGTTTGAGTGGAGGAATTATGATATGTGTGTGAGATTGATTTTTAATGCATATAGATGAGTGATGAGGAGCCTTGGGTGTTTCAACAAATTCCTTATTGGAAGTGAAACCAACCTCAAGATAGCGAGGGCCTGAAATAACCATCAACTTAGGCTAAAGTACCTCGATAGTCTAGGGGGTTTCGACTTCTTCGATAGATAGATCATCATAAACAGGTGGCTTCGAAAAATCAACTATGATAGAATCATCATCGTGATTGAATATGGGAGTAAATAGATCATGATAGCTACAATCAGTAAAATCAATGATTTCATCGGCATCCTCATGATCTGATGAATCAAGCAGAGGGGCAGATGAGAAGCAGACAATTTCACCCTCTGTGTTTCCAGAAAAGGCAGATGAAAAGTCAAGTGGATTTTTAATGAATAGTTTATCCTCTCCATTATTAGATGATGGACTGATATCCGGTGTGTCCTATGAATTATCAATAATGGGTGCATTCATAGACAGAGATACACATTTGAAATCATGGATGGCAGGTTCACTGAAGATGTCAAGAAAGAACGGAGGAGGCTCAAACATAAGGGAGTCATCCTTCGCTAAGTGTCAATGATCAAGCTCCTGGTCATACTCTTGATGAATGGAAATGCATGTTGGTTGTGCAACACTAACTTCGTTGATGGCTTGATCCTCGTTCACAACAAGTGTACAGTCCGGAATGGAAGAACACATGATATCATCATCCGAAGGATCGTATGAGTATGAAGAAGGAGGTTGTGGTACAAAATTCATGTGATAACTCAATGGACTCACAACAAAATCTGTGCAAAAATTAAGAGAAATGATATTGGGAGGATATGACAGTTGAACAGATGTGCGTGCCAGTACTCTCGCATCACTTTGTAGTGGTGGAGTGTTTGATGAGGGGACAATGGAGAGTCACTTGTGACAACGACCGTATCCATCTGTGATTGAGTAGCTCCTTCACTGAAGTATGTTGAGTGAGGCTTGGGCTCAAAATTCTTCTTGGAATAGACTATTTTGTTAAGACAATACTCGAATCTATCCCAAAGATAAGGAAATTTCATCTGGCTCTTCGGAGCTTCAAAATACAAAGCACAGAAGCGCTGCCAAAACTCCATAGGTGACTCATGCAGGGCCTTCCGTTGCTATAATAGTTTTTGGTCAAGATGTTCTGGAATAAAATGATGGAAACTGTCTTCAATGAGATCACAGAAATGCTCGAGTGATTGCACGTTGTCAGTTGGTAAGCTATAGCACCACTGTCGTGAGGATTAGTGAAGTGTGTGTGCAAGAAGTAGACTGGCTTGTTCATCAGAACATCCAACTTCATCATCAAGCATGGCAAGGAAGTCATGTAAGAACACAGGCCAGGCCACTTCGCCTTCACCATCATACGTGAATTCAGACAAGAGATCAAAAAAATTCCTCATGATGTTGAGATGTTTAACATGTGAAAAACATCATGGAGGGATGAGTGTAACAAAATCCATGATAGATGTGCGAAGGTTCAAAATAGGATGAGAGGATGCAACTTTTCATTTGGCCCTCCTTCTAGTGCCAGAAATGTTGATGGTGTTGGACCCACCAACATGTCAGGGGATCTCCCTGGTAAGAAGTCCCAATTTGACCTCATACCATTTGGTGTAGGAGTCCCAGGAGTGGTATGGTATCGACTTGGCCGCGGTTTCACATAGAGGCAAGTAAGATGTCCTTGTTGGTAGAAAGGGTGTGACATATGCGGCAAGTCAAGGAAGGTGCATGAGCGGTTCTAACACATGAAATGTGAGGTGAGTGTGCCCCTTGGTAACTTGCGATAGCACGGAGTTAAGAAGGGGACACACGAGCAAAGATGCATCACAACATGGAAGGACAATTAGCTAGCTATCCAAAGTGATGGTTAAACGAACATCACATTTCAGTAAGATTCATACATACATATACATAAAATAGCTACACATGCATGCATAAGAAAACATATGCATATATCATTTAGAGTAAACAGATAGTTGAAATACAATACGACATATGCATGAAATGTCCTGGCCCTATTATATTAAGAAGTGTAAGTTCCAGTCATACAATACAACGATGACCAACCATTAGTTCTGACAGCTGAACGTTACAGTAACTACCACCTGCTCCTCCAAAGAGATATACTAGCTTCATGTAGTGGAGAAGCCAAGGCTCATTACAATACTATCCAAGCTTTCTCTAAGATATTCCTATTAGAAGCTTGGTTGACCAAAAGCCTATACAATGAGTTATGAGGGACTATATATAGCAAAGGGTGGGGTGGCCTTTGACATTCCACTTTATGAAAGTTTATTTACCCTCATTACTCTTCATCTACTCTATGACTGCTACATCCAACTATTGACACTTGAACTTACACTTGACAAGCCATTACATACAATCTGCACATGTACCCATGCAAGATAGAATAGGCTTGAGTAAGCCATGCAAGGCATCACTGTGACTCGGACAACTGTGGGAAGACCAACTCTTTGACATCTTCACGATGGTCGATAGTAGCGAACTGATGCCAATATTCGTAGTCCGTGATGGTGTCCATGTACTCTAAGGTGAAATATTTCTGGAAATGAACTCTTGCCTCCATAGCATCTGGGTACACTGCTCAAGCTCCTCTATCCAACTCGTCTAATAGCATGCACATCATTGTCTTGACTACGGCTGGACTAGCAACATACGTGTGCATGGTGTTTACACTGATCACCAAGTTTGGGCTAGTGGCTATGCACATCAACTTGTCAAAGTACGAGTCAAGGTCTAGTCGGACCTGGGCCATTGTCTTTGCTTGGGTGAGTGTCCCAATAAATGGGATAGTATGTGCATGTACAATAACATCCATACTCCTGAATACCTATGCATGGGAAACCTATAGACTAGTGATGAGCTGCAGGAGATCTTCATAGTTCTAGATCTGACTCGGGATGCATGCCTTCAGCTTGACTGCTTTGGGCTTCATCATCTTGGGCAAGTGTAATGGGGCTCCTTTGTATCTCATTGTCCATCTTTTCATGTAATCAATAGCAACATGCACATTTGAAAAGATACGCACTCTCCTAGCACATTGGCATTGCGAACCGTTGTGATGGATAACTGCCTTATGCATGGTACCAAACTTAGAATACAACGCTTGCATGAATGTGTCAAGGGACAATAATTCATAAAATATTTCCTTCTTCAACTCTGCTTGGGTGGATGCTGTATTCTCCTCCCTGCTTGTCCGTCTATAAATCCTTAGCCATTTGCTCTTTCTCAGTTATCAAGAAGTGAACACTCGAGCTAGTCGCTTCTTCATATGCTCTGGTAGCATCGACCAATGTTGCTGGATGCTTGTGCACATCAAACACAATCATTATTTCCTCAAACTATGCGAGAGATGTGTGACCATCCAAAGTCAACACTCTGCGATATTGCACAACTCCATGTTGGGAATCATCAAATGAGATGTTCTGCATCTCTCTCTCTGGATTGTCTGCAAGGATTTAAGTGTCTCCTTGGTTTCTTGGGACTTTCTCTTCTTTTGGATCTGGTGAAGCTGGTGGGTTGACCTCTTGGTGGTGACTCATTCATGGATGGATTCTCAGGGTACCATCAGATCAAGATATCACCAGAAGATAGGAGAAAAACAACCTTCACAACAGAATGGGGCTGCTTTCAATACACTGTTATGCCGTTTGGATTGAAGAATGCGCCAACTATATTTCGTGCATTATTGTGGTTGCGTTCAAAGAATACATCCACAAGTTCTTGGAGGTCTATTTGGAAGATTGGACTGTCTTTGGATTAGTTAAGCACCATGTAGCCAGCTTACACTTAATGCTGGATACTTATCGCCGACACCAGATTGCGCTGAACCTTAAGAAGTGCACATTCCTTGTTCCCTTTGGAAACCTACTGGGACATGTGGTCTGCAAACAAGGACTGATGGTGGACCCTGCAATGATTGTCGTTATTCTAAATTTGGAAGCACCACAAAGTGTTAAACAACTGCGTGCTACTTTGGGGCACACTAGATACTATAGGAAGTTCATCAAAAGTTATGCCCAAATAATGGCGCCAATGGAAAAGCTATTGAAAAATGATGTTACATATTGTTGGAATGATGATTGCATGAATAGTTTGGATGTCCTGAAGGGGAAATTGGCCTCCGCTCCAATCTTGGTCTTCCTAAAATGGGATGTGGAATTTCATGTACATGTTGATGCGTCATGTATCGTGCTGGGAGTCGTACTCACATAGGAGGGCGCAGAGGGTGTGGATCAGCTGATCATGTTTTCCAGTTGGTGATTGTCGAAAGTAGAAAAACACTATTCCACCACCGAGCACGAGGGGTTGGCAATGGTGTACGCGCTCACTGACACTATTTACTCGGAGGACATTTCAAGATGTAAATCGAACATTCCGTGTTGAAATACCTGGTGAATAAGCCTATGTTGGGAGGGTGAATATGTAGATGGCTCTTACTATTACAAGAATATGACTTTGAGGTCATAGTCAAGCCAGGATGCCTAAATGCAAGACTAGATCCCTTGTCACTAATTGAGATGGGCGAGGAACCGACAAATTTGGAGGAGTGACTACCTAATGCACAACTATTTACAATGCGCATCACAGATGGACACTTCGAAGATATAATCCATTTTCTAACAATAGGGATTGTGCCGAAGGAATACTTAGTCCAATGAAGAAGGGATTGGTGGTGCGCGTAGCGGAATTTTTTGTCATCGCGGGGCACCTCTACAAAATGAGAAATGATGAGATATTGTGAAGATATGTACTGAATTTGAACAAGGTCAGATCCTCGTGGAAGCACATGGGGGTGCTGTAGGAGGACACTATGCAGGATGCATGACCACACAGAAGATTCTTCATGCAGGGTTATGGTGGCCAACCCTGCACTAGGATTCGAAAGTTCACTGTAAGGCCTGCGATATATGTCAAAGGACTGGAAAACCATCACGAAGGGAAGAGATGCCATTAAATCCACAAATGACACTACAACCATTTGAAAAATGGGCATTCAACTTAGTGGGACCAATCAAACCTCAGGGAAAGACGAGTGCGCGCTACTTCACCATTGCGATGGAATACCTGACACGATGGGCGGAAGCGCAACTGGTCAAGGACTACACGGCTGCTATGGCTGTGAAGTTTTTGTTTGAAAATGTGTTGACACGATTTGGCTATCTGAATTTCTTAATGAGTGATCATGGAACACATTTCCTGAATGAAACCATCATCACACTCACATAAGAGTTCCAGGTGTATCATCAGAAAAGTACACTGTACCACCCACAAGCTGATGGGACAGTAGAGGCATTCAACAAAATACTGGAGACTGTGCTGACCAAAGTATGTAATGCACAACAAAATGACTAGGACCTGTGTGTACCTGTCGTATTATGGGCTTATAGGACAATGTGAAAGAAATTGATGAGATAGACACCTTTCCCATTAGTCTATGGCATGAAATCAGTGATGCCAATGGAATACATCATACCTAGTCTACGAATAGCAGCACTCACAGGCATGAGACTGTGAAGCCTTGGAAAAAAGGCTTGCGCAATTAGAAGAACTCGAGGAAGAATGGTTTCTGGCTGGATTTCATTAGTAGGTATAAAAGTAGCGTGAAAAGGCCTGGCACGACCATCATATCAAGTTGCACACGTTCAAGGTAAATGACTTAGTGTTGCTGTACGATAGTAAGTTTGAAATTTTTTTGTGAAAATTCAGAATGCACTAGCTGGGACCATATTTGGTTAAGGAGGTCACAGATGGAGGCATGATCCAACTAGTCAAACTAAACGGAGAGCCCTACATGGGTGGGTCGACCATCTGACTAGCCGGCTGAAGCATAGTCTTCACAGCCTGAGGAGTCGGACAAGGGTGCGAGGCTATAAACACACACAACAAATGCCAGTACCAAGGTAAGGACACAATTTAGACACATATGATTCAGAAGCATGAATGTAGTAGGTACAATAGGCAATAGCTCAGTGCGATTCTGACATTTAGGCCAATCGGGACTAGTTGGAGGGACTCCATGCCAAGATTGCCACGCCGATAGAGTGACTCGAGGGCGAGTCACGATGTTTGTGTTGGGGGCATGTTGGGCATCAGATCCCCTCATAGCATGTTTTGGGGCTCAAGGCCCAAATTTTGGTCAAATGTATTATAAGACTTTGCGAATTGCGAGTATGGAGCACAAAGTATAGGTTGAGTCATAGGGTTGTTCGCCCTAAGTTTTGTAATGTAATGTAATGTCATGTCGGCCTACCCATGGTCTACGGACCATGGGATTGCATAAATAAAGTGAGGCTCTAAGTTGTAAAGATAGGAAGGAAAAAGAGATAGGTGAATATGAATAGTTTGAGCATAGAATAAGAGTCTAAGTGTATTGGGTTGTAGTAGTAGGAAGAGGCTCTGTAGTGGAGTGCGCAGAGTCTTAGTAGAGTCTGCAGTTGAGTGCACGAACCCTTGTAGCTGAGTGCACAGGGTGGTGTCAAGTCTATAACCTTGAACGAAGAATAATAAAGAGAAGTTGATTCCAAATTCTGTGCATCTGCTTGTGTATTGCATTCTATACATTTATAATGTTTTGTTTATCGCGAGCACTTATATGATTACTGGATAAACTATTAAATATCACTAGTCTTACATAGATAAGTTAAGTAATTGGGTAATAACAGGTTAAATAGTAATGAAGTGGGTATAATATGGATCACACCCTGAGTAGGGATGCGCGAAGGCAACATCAAAGGTTGTGAGGGACTAATAGATGCATGTAGCAACGTGCACGTAGGGTCAAACCGTGGAGCCCTAGAAGCTCGTTAGATATCCCCAGGGTGTGGAACCCTAGTTCTAGCACCCTCCCATACTACTTCGAGTGAGACCTCAGTCCACGCTCCACGAATTACTACCGAAAGGGCCAGTCTTACCAGGATTTGTTTGGCTAAATCATCTCTGAACCTAGGTTAGGCCCCTACAAGCCAACAAATGGTTCTGTTGCCTAGACTGGGATCTGCATAAGGGATGTCTGATGTCATGCCACTGGAATCCAACAAAGAAAGAAATTGAAGGGTGGTTGGACAATAAGATTCATGAGTTCGTGGCACAGGAAAATAGAAACCCATGAGTATCTAAGGAATAGTGGTTGGAGCACTACTTATATACGGAAATCCATGAGATTTTCTTTGCATCCTTTCCTTCTGATCTATATGAGTGGATCGTGAAGCTAGTAGATAATCAAGGAAGGTGTAGACTCAAAAAACCAATTGTGTGGACTCCAGAATTAGTGAGCAGACTAGAAGCATTAGGAGACAAGATCATGTGAGCTGTGGACCATTGGATCAACCGAATTATTGGAGGATTTATCACTGAGTTCATGATAGACAAAACCATCATCTACAGTGAGGTGGAGCAACATTTCCTCAAGGATCCGCGAGGTAAGTATATCAAATCTTTGAACACTTGGATTAAGATTCTATTGTGTGAAAAGTGGGTTATGCGAATAAATTAATGTTTGGGACTACGTGAAGTGGGAAGATCTACTGAAGTGGAAGTAGTGAAGAATTAGAAACTAGTCCCTTAATTTCCCCCTCGCGGGAAAGTGAGGAGGAGCTCGTGAAATTTTCTCCGAGAACCGCGATTAGTCTGATAAGGCAACGAATTCCGTGCTTACCACCTCCACCTACATCACCACCTGTCTCACCCTCCTCACCTCCAACTCCACCCACTCCACTGTTATAGATATATTTGGGCACTTCAACCCCAATATTATATGTCGATAAACTAGGGCTCTTTAACCCCTAAAAGTGTTTTTTCATACCCTAAAGGATCATGGTCAACTGATTACATCATTCCCCAAAAGTTCTACCTGAAAAAACATCTAGAACTAGCCAAAATAGGACCATACTGATTGCTCCACTGTCAGGGTGTGATGCATACTAACTCCTACACTAGCTAGGTGCGATGCACATTGAAGAGGCCTTATGTAGGGTGCGATGAGTGAGGATGGACAAATGTCCGAGATAGTTTGCTAAGTGGATGCTCATGGAATCTTCTAGAAACTTCTCCTATGACACTTGCCTCTCTGAATTCGCCTAGGGATGAGTAAGAGATCCAAGAAATCTCCAAGTGGAACAAAAAAAAAAAAGTGGAATGACACTAATCATAACCCTAGAGATGAATCACCCCCTTGCACACATCTATAAATGGATCCCTGATCTGAGAGATCTAAAGGCTGGAATTTTTTAATTTGCAAGGAAGTGCTGATAGTTTGAGGTTGAGAGAGAGCATTGTGTTGTTGGTGTGATCTTGCTTTTTATGAGGTGAAGAGGGCTTTGATGCTGGGAGGATGATGCTAGATCAGATAGCTGGGTTGTAATTCTCCCTTCTATTTAATAAAGTTCTTTGAGTTTTCTTCCATACAACTGTGCAATTGTGAATGTTATTATTTGTAAATGCCATTGTATGTTCATTGTATTTCTAATTCTGAAATTCTTATGATATAATATATCAAGATTCTTTGACGGTGTTTTGTTGCTATGTTTCTACATGTATTCTCTAAGTGGGATAAGTAGGAGAGGAGTTGCAAGCTCTGTCAAGGGGGAGAGAGATCAAGCAAGGAGTCAAGCGGAAGATCCAGGTTGGTTCTTGTTATAGACACATTTGGGCACTACAACCCCAATCACATATGTCAATAAACCAAGGGCTCTAAAAACCCTAAAAGTGTTGTTTCATACCCTAAAGGATCAATGTCAACTGATTACATCATTTCCTAGAAGTTCCACATGAAAAACTACTCAGAACTGGTCAAAACTAACCCATACACACTGCTCCTTGGTCAAGGTGTGATGCATCTCACCTATTACACATAGGGGGTGCAATGCATACTGAAAATGACTTTTGTAGGGTGCGATGGGTGAGAGTAGAAAAATGGAAGAGATAGTTTTCTAGGTGGAAACTCAGAGAATCCTCTAGAAACTTCTCATATGACACTTGCCTCTCTAAATTCACCCAGTGATGAGTAAGAGATCATGAAATCTTCATGTGGAACCAAGAACTATCAGTGAAATGCCACTAATCAAAAACTTAGAAGCTGACTCACCCCCCTGAAAATATCTATATATGGATCCCTCATCCTAGAGATCCAGAGGCTGGAATTTTGTAATTTGTAAGGAAGTGTTGTTGGTTTCTCTTTGAGACATTGTATTGTTGGGTGATCTTGATTTTCATGAGGTGAAAAAGGCTTTCATGCTAGGAGGATGATGCTAGATCAGATAGTTGGGTTGTAATCCTCTCTTCTACTTCTACTATCAATAAAGTTATTTGAGTTTTCCTCCATATACTTGTGTATTTCTGAATCTTGTATTTGTGTATGCAATTGTATGGTTAATGTACTTCTGATTCTACATTGTTTATAGTATCATAGATCTCTATGCTTTGATGGTTTCTTGTCGATTTGCCTCTACAAGCGTTCTTTGAAGTGGGACAAGTGAGAAAGGAGTGGCAAGCCCTATTAAAGGAGAGAGGAAACAACTAAGGAGCAAAGTGAAAGATTAAGGTTGGTTCTCTCTGCTTCTCTCTTATCTATCATCCATAAAGGAAAACACAAGTTACTTTGAATTGTTTGTTTCTAAGATAGCTACCCATTTTAGTGGGACTAGTAGATCAAATAGACACTAGTTTTCCTGGAAACAAAATGGCGACTATGTTGGGGTTTGAATAGTTTGTTTGTTTGCTACTGTTGTTTGCTTTATAAACTACAGACGAAGCTTGAAGTTAAGCCAGCTAGCCTTCGAACTACTTTTGCTATGCAACTGGAAAGTAGATCAACACTGCTTCAGTCAATCTCTGGGTTGGTTTATGAAATAAACATCTGACTTGCAAACATCCTAAGTGCCCTGGTGGTAGCTCAATAACCTCATAAGACCATACCCCTATACTTTGTGTTTACTATCCATCATAGCTTGGCCTAAATCACTAAACTTAGCTGCAAATTTTGACCAAAAACCAAGCTCAGTTTCGTTCCCTGGTCCATCACATTGTCTCTCATTGGCAGTTTGGATGCATCACACCTCCCATGTGCTGCAGGTAAGATGCATCCCTGTTTACATTAAGGACAAGTGCGATGATTGAATGAGACTGTTTCCCTCTCTGGAACTTGGTTTTTTCTTCATTTTTTCAACTCTATTCAATAGTTTTGCTGCTTATGATTAGTATATCATTGTTGAAGCCTTCGTCCTTTACATTATTCAGCCTCCATTGATAAGTAATTGTGAATGTTTTTTTTAATGTAATTTTCATCATTTACAGTCCTCCTTTGCAAAAATTAGCTTAATCGAACTGTCGTCTTTTGATTCAAAAGTGTCGTAACTGTCGTTTTGAGTCAAGAAGAAGAGTGTCGTAAAGTCTTCCTCTTCTAGATAGTTGATTGTACTTTTGTCATTGTATTTGATTTGAATTGTCAATATTTGAAGTGTCATTTTAGTCTTCCTTTCATTTTGAAAAGAAATTTTGTAGTGTCACTTTGAAGAAAATAGTTTAGATTTGTACTTAGTTTTCCTTTTTGGCATTCACATATTAAGGAAGGAGAAAAACAAATACATGCATGTGCATTTACATTTAGACTGTATGTGGAAAATGATTTAGGAAAGTGAATTTAGTGTGTGCTCTCTACTCTCTGTTGAAAGAATCGTACTTTTCTTTCCTTAATAGCTAGGATTTTTATTGCTAAAAAGAAAACAAATGACTGTTTATCATTTAGAGTGCATATTTAGGAATTTTACATCTACATCACGTGGTGAACCTTGAAAGGAAAAATTCTAGGAAATATCAACTCTAAAATAAACCTCAATGAACATAAAAATTCTTTGGAACCTAACGCACAACATTTAGAAGTCTAGGGTAGAGATGTATTCTAGTGTCGTAAAACCTAGTAGCAAGTCGCACTTGAACATGAAACTTTCACTCCATCACCATGATTGAGTCGTTTTATGTTATTACGTTCACCTATCGCATCACCATTGGTCCTCCATACCATCCATTTTTGGGGTTAATGCTACCAATCCACTTCAGTGTCACCGATATGTTCAAGAGAAGTTTCTTAGAGAATTCACCAACCCAGCTAATGCCTCATCCACTGCAATACCTTCCCACTCCATTTTTCATGACTGCCATTCCTAAACCTTGTATCATCAGATCATTTTTACCTCCACAAAATCATTTGCTTCATTTCGTGTCGTAGATGTGGGATTCATTAAGGCCCTCCTACGATGGGTCACTTCTTGTCGACATCAGCTCATTATCCAGGAAGTTGACTTAGGAAAAACCCTTTTAGTACTTTGAAGCTTGCATGCCTCAATGGCAAGTTTCTCACTTTCGGCGACAGGTTTACATCAATGGCCTTCGACTGAAAGATTTTGTGTGGTGTTCAACATCGACTCATATATTCACACCATGTGAATTGTATTGTAGTACCTTGAGGGTCATTATCATTATCGGTGATTCTCTCGTGCCTGTTAACAACTTACATCATTGGTTGGTAACTAGGTGATGTCTTTCCATGTTCAACTCTAGAACATCTTTTCACATGGATCGACTTGTACATCAGGCGAAGATTGAATAAGTTTGAAGACCCCAGATCTAGTTTCATCCATCTGAGCTGTGATATATTCAGGAAAATAAAGACAAAAAATGTACTCCATAGCTTCACAAATGATCATCGAAGCTAAGGGATGATGGCTCTACAAGAATCACCAGTCTGCAATAGCAGACGATTGTCTGTCCTATGTACATGAAAATGAATTTATAAAGCTGAGCATGGGAATGCCTGCCTCAGCTAGATCATCAAAATAATATGAAGATAATGTATTGTATTGTATTGTATCTTATTACAGGTCACCTTCTAGTTCGAAAAACATTGGATCCTCATGATAAAGCATTTCATCCGATATCAGAAGATTTACGACGTCATGCTTTAGAGGGAAACTGTTATAGACATATTTGGGCACTACAACTCCAATCACATATGTCGATAAACCAAGGGCTCTAAAACCCCTAAAAGTTTTGTTTTATACCCTAAAGGATCAAGGTCAAATGATTACATCATTTCCTAGAAGTTCCACCTGAAAAACTACTCAAAATTGGTCAAAACTGACCCATACAGACTGCTCCTTGGTCAAAGTGCGATGCATCTCACCTATTACACATAGGGGATGTGATGCATATTGAAAATTCCTTTTGTAGGGTGCGATTGGTGAGAGCAGACAAATGGCAGAGACAGTTTGAGAGGTGGAAACTCAGAGAATCTTCTAGAAACTTCTCACATGACACTTGCCTCTTTGAATTCACGCAGGGATGAGTAAGAGATCATGAAATCTCCAAGTGGAACCAAGAACTATCAGTGAAATGACACTAATCAAAAACCCAGAAGTTGACTCACCCCCCTGCAAATATCTATATATGGATCCCTCATCCTAGAGATCTAGAGGCTAGAATTTTGTAATTTGTAAGGAAGTGTTGTTGGTTTCTCTTTGAGACATTGTATTGTTGGGTGATCTTGCTTTTCATGAGGTGAAGATGGCTTTCATGCCGGGAGGATGATGCTGGATCAAACAACTGGGTTGTAATCCTATCTTCTACTTCTACTATCAATAAAGTTATTTGAGTTTTCCTCCATCTACTTGTGTATTTCTGAATGTGTGTGCAATTGTATGGTTAATGTACTTCTGATTCTACATTGTTTATGGTATCATAGATCTCTATGCTTTGATGGTTTCTTGTTGCTTTGCCTCTATAGGTGTTCTTTGAAGCAGGACAAGTGAGAAAGGAGTGGAAAGCTCTATCAAACGAGAGAGGAAACAAGCAAGGAGCCAAGCGAAATATTAAGGTTGGTCCTCTTTGCTTCTCTTTTATCTATCATCCATAAAGGAAAACACAAGTTACTTTGAATTGTTTGTTTCTAAGATAGCTACCTGTCTTAGTGGGACTAGCAGATCAAATAGACACTAGTTTTCCTGGAAACAGTTCCTTTACCTCTCTCTTATCTATCATACATAGAAGAAATCCCAAATTGCTTTGATTGTTTGTTTCTAGGATAGCTGCCAATCCTAGAGGGCTAGTCGGTCGAAGAGACACTAGTTTTTCTAGAAACAAAATGGTGACTCCGCTGGGGAGCGAATAGATGTTTGTGTGTTGTTATTGTTTGTTTTATAAACTTTAGACTGAGCCTGAAGTTAGCCAGATAGCCTTCTAACTACTCTTGCTCTGCAATTGCATAGTAAATGAATGCTACTTCAGTCAATATCTGGTTTTGTTTATGAATTAAACAATTGACTTACAAGCATTCTAGATGCCCTTTTGGTAGCTCAGTAACCTCCCAAGATTATTCCTCTATACTTTTCTCTTTATTGTCCATCATAGCAGCTTAACTCACTGAAATCAGCTGCAATTTTGAGCCAAAACCCACCTCAGTTGCGCTCCCTGGCCCATTTCACTGTTTATCATTGTCAACCAGTATGCATCGCACTTCTTGAGTGTAGCAGGTGTGATTCATACTTGTTTTCGTGAAGCCCAGGTGCGATGACTAACTGAGCCTATTTCCGTTCTTGGAATTTGGGGTTTTTGTCCTTGTTTTCATTCTATTTAATTGTTTTGCTGCTTATGAACAATACCTCATTACTGAAGCCTGCTTGCATTACATATATCAGCCTCCATTGATTAGGATTAGTAAATGTTTTTTATGTATTTGTCCATCATTTACAATCCTTTGTCGAAAATTTGCTTAAATCAATCTGTCGTTTTGGTACAAAAAGTGTCGTAACTATCATTTTGTGTCAAAAAAGAGAAGTATCGTAAAGTCTTTGTTCTCTGAATAGTTGATTGAACTTTTTGTCATGTATTTGATTTGATTTGTTGATATTTGAATTGTTGAAAGCATTTTCTATTAGAAATTGGAAACTGTCGTTTAGTCTTCCTTTCTATTTTTAACAAAGAAATTGTCAAAATGTTGCTTTGAAATAAATATTTAAGATCTTTGCTATACTTAGTTTTCCTTTTTGGCATTTTTCACATTAAGGGGAATGAAATAAAATACATGCATTTGAATTTGCATTTAGATTGTGTGCAGAAAATGGTTTAGGAAAAGTGCATTTAGTGTGTGCTCTTTGCTCTTTGTTTGAAAGAATCACAATTTTCTTTCCCTAGTAGCTAGGATTTTCATTGATCAAAATGAACAACGATTGTTTATCATTGTAGATTGCATTTTTAGGAATTTCAAATCAACATCACGTAGTGAACCATTGAAAGGAAAACTTTTAAACAAGACCAACTCTAAAATAAATCTTAATGAGCCTAACAACACTTTGGAACCTAACACAACACATCTAGAGGTCTAGGCTAGAGACGTGTTCCGGCGTCATAAAATCTAGTAACTATCATTTTTATCGAAGGTTGGGTGATTCATCCTCTTTGATACGACAAGTGTTAGCACAGACTTGTTCTCCTTGTACCATCACGTATATATTGGGAGACCACAATAGGCTTATATCCTTTATCCATAGGAAGTCGTGTCTACTGCCCTATCGATCAGAATGCACTGAACACAACATTCAGGAAGATTGACTGCCATACATAAGTCCTTGGTAATTTCTCTTTAATTTATCACCAAGGTGTATATTGCCGTTTTGTGATTGGTTTGGTAATCCCTTTGTCTAGATTTCTAGAGTAGTCACTTTCGTTCCTTTTTTACTGCTTATAAGAAAAGGTCCTATTAGAGTCAGTCTAGTTATCCCTCCATCGGAGATCAAAGCTCTTTTTTGCATTTCATGTTTTAGGTGTCCCATCCGTTTTATCAGTTGCATTTCGTTAGGCATGCCATAACTCTGATGGAGCGGTTTGTGTCACTCATTCCCCTCGTGCTTGGCACTGCTGGTTCAGGTCTATTCATTAAAATAAGTTTTCAAAGGTCATTCACAATCATGTTTCAAATTTTGAGGTTTTAGGTCTAGGGTTGAGTCAATTTTGTCTTGAAAAGTTTTAGAAGACCAGCAGGCCAGAGGGAGGTCTTTGATAGATCATCATTTCAATAATTTTCATCATTGTACAGTTGAATTAGGACTTCTCTTCAAAACTCCATTTTGAAGATAAGTCGCCATCTCACTTTTGTAAGAAATTGTCAAAATTTTCAATTCTTCAAATGTTCAAGTGCAACCTTGATCTCCTTTGCCAGAGCATGTTACAGCTATCCCTGCAAACAAAAATCAACAAAGAATTTCAGTCCAACCTCAGAAAAGCAAGAGAAAATAAAAAAGCATCATTGTATTAATAGGCCAAAAGTGAAAGTGCCCAAACTTTACAAAGTGGTTTCTTTGAAGTCAATTTATTCAAATTAGATATTTTGGGTGTATATAAGGTGAAACAAGTCTTTTTGGTTCACCACATATCAGAGCAAGAGCATTTTCAAGATTGCAGGGCAAAAAACCAAGTTTCAAACCCTTGAGGCAGTGTTGAAGGTGCGCGCTACGCATAGGACTTGCGTGTTACGCACTGGGCGGTGCGCTACGCATTGGGTGCACACGTCCTGTGTTAATTTACACAGGCGCTATGCACTGGGAGGTGCGCTACGCATAGAACTGGCGCGCTACGCATCCATTCCAGCGTTAAGTTTATGTTCCTAAAACGTATCAAATCACCTCTGCAACTACAATTAGGTGTTTCTTTGACTCAAACTTTGTATAGGGTATTAAAAGGCATTTGAGACAACAACACTTCATACCACAATATATTTGTGATTGTTTTTGTGCCCAAATATACCAAACAAAATATCCATTATGGCATAATTTTTATGATACTACAACTAGTTTTTTGAGGATACACTGAAATTGGGATTTCATCACACCTACGCCATACACATTGCAGTCCTCCTATTGCAGCTATTTTGTTCTCAAAACCATGTCAGATACAGAGTCATCTTATGAGAAAGAAAATAACAGTGATTCCACCACAGAGGGAAATGTGCCACAAAGACCTCGCAAAGGTGGCAAAGGTGGTAAAAATCTTAGAGAAGAGCCCACTTCTATGGTACAATTGTAGGCTTGCCCACTTGCCATGGATTGCTTTCGCCATCAGTCATGCTATCATTTTTGTGAGCTAATTTCACAGTTTCAGCATCATCGTGAATTAGCTCTCTTGTTTGTTCTCCATTTACATGATGGCCATGTAAAACTCGCTGGAGTTAATTTCATTTTGTCACCAGAGACCATTGCAGAGGCCACGGGAATTCCGAATATCAGGGAGCAATGGAATAAGCGTCAACAACTAGAGAAATCATATTATGAGCCATATATTAAACCAGGGTATATGAGGCACTTGAGTAGAGTTTTTCCTTTCCACTACTTGAATGATTGGTTTGCACCTTTGATGAAACTCATCATCCAGTATTTTAGTTGTGAGGGCAGATTCTCGCGTCTTTATGCATACCATGTCCGTTTGTTGATGCATTTTACAAGGGTGTGTCTGATGAACATCCCATATTTTATGTTTCGCAACATAGAGAGGATGGTGCCTTTAGTGCAAAAGAAGAGCCCAACACATCAGCACAGGAGCATATACCATTATGCATTGATCAAGATCATGGTGATTCATCAGCTGGCACAGTAGGGCATTACATGGGAGAACTTTATTTCTCGTGACCTTTTCACAATGCCTCAGCCACCACCAGAGATAGTTCATGATGAGGGAGGGCCTTCACAGCAGTTTGACATTCCTGAGACCAAGCATGTTGATGCTCCAGTATATGTGCCATATCAGAAAGGCCACAGGGCCTTATTTGCAGCCACACGACGAGTACTATCTCCACCCGGGGTGGAAGGGGTCTCGTTGACTTCATCAGCACAGTGAGTATTATATCCACATCATGTGGAAGGGGTATCGCCTCCATCTTCAGCACAGGTACAAATCCAAGACAGGGGCAAGAGACCCATGGTTGATGAGGGTCCTTCTAGAGGCCAGGACACGGATATCATTGATGTTGATGCTAGCTCTCCTAGCTTCGAGTTAAAGGAGATCATCCGAGAACAAAGGGCCGAGAATGAGTCACTGCAAAATAAATTGCAGATGGCTAAGTGGGTGATCAACTATTTGGATCAACGCAACAAACAGTTGGAAGATGAGAATGAACTTTATGAGCTGCGAAAGATCCGCGAAGACCAGGAATTGGCCCAAAGGAGACCTGGTGATTTGACACCTATTTATCAGGAATCAATGCTCATCCGGGTCAACACTCATATGGAGAAGTTGTTGGTGAAAGCAAATAGGGACAAGGACATGCTTCGTCACATGAAGACTCACTATTGGGCTCGCATGCATGTTTGCAAAGCGAGAATGAAGATCCTCAAGAGGCGTTTGAGAAAAGTGTAAAAGCAATGCAAAAGGCTTGATCCGCTTTGAGTTTTGGCCGATGCTTCATTATTTGAGCAAGATACATGATTGAGGGTCTTCACTCCAAATTTGGGCAGATTTGGAGAAAATTTTGTCATTTTGAAATTTTTGGCTTGAGAAATAGGTTTTTGGGTTCTACGCGTAGTGCGCTATCCTGAAGATTGGGAGGTCCAATTGACAAATGGCTTGTAGTTTTGGATTTTTCATGAAGAAATACACATGTTCAGCCATTTCTGAAGCATTTCATTGAGATCTGGATGGTCTAAATGTCCAAAAACATCATGAAAACCACCTTGCTGCCACCTTTTCCAACTACAGGAAGTACCTCTGGGAGAATTCCGTTTTTAGGGGGCAAATGAGCTCCAAATTGAACCATTCCATTTGGGTTGGAAATTATAAATCCAGGTCTTTCCAATGAGCTATCATGCGCTCAATTTCAATGTCAGGAAGTGCCCCAAAAATAGGCTCACATGTGCGCTACGCATAGGGATCAGGGGCTCTACGCATACAGTTTTTGGCCCAGTTTTTCACCTTCAGCTCAGGAATTCGACTAGTTTTCACCAGTTTCACTCTTTGATGTAATTTTTCACCCAACATGATGTAATTTGATGTATGTAAGGTAACATGGCACTTATCTACCTTCTTCTAGATGATTCATTCACAAATTAGCAAGAAACTAATGTAATGAATCAGTTTCCTTCTTTTTAGAGGCAGGTTATTGGGTCATCTAGATTCTTGCTCGATGTTTAGAATTTGTTCAAACTGATCCTAGGAGGAGCTCAACCCCTAGAGGTTAGGGAATGAGGATATCTTGGTCTATATATGTAAATTTTCATTCAGTAGGAGAGGTTGGACTCTTGGGATAGCTTTGAGACTATATTGTACATATCTTATCAGCAATTTTGGCAAAGGAAAGACCAGGTTTTTGCAGCACTATTTGGGATCCATGTGGATTTGTCTGTTGATGGTGTGTTTCTATCAGTACTTGTAAGTTGTGTATGTGCATCATTATCTCTATTGAATCTTCTGCTATTAAGCAAATGAAGTGTTAAGGTAGAATCCATGAAATTGCTATGCTCTGCCTTTAAATTTGTTTAGTATTCTATGTTTTCTTCAATTTAAGGAGAATCCTTGAGACCCCTTGCTCTCCTTAGCCCCTCACTGGTCTGATCTATCCATCTCACCTAATTTAAGGCATCAAAACAATTTCCTATCTTGCCCCAAGTGGACCTCTACAAAAACTGTGCTTCATCCCCGCACCCAAAATTGCCTTTCCCTTGATTTCAACAAAATCATAAAAAATCAATTCTAAACTCTTTGTACTTAATAGCTAGCCTAAAATCAGTCATCAATTCGGTCATCTCGAGCCTTTTCGATTATCTTTTGCCGAGTTTGACCCAGAGAGAGCCGTCTCCTATCCTCGTAGGGCTAGCTACGAGGTTGAGCGTGGTTTGACGTGGCCTTGAGTCTCACCTTATTTCAGCCTAAGGTAGATTTGAGCGCTAACAGGTCCATCTGAGCACTTGCCACTTCAGGCTCATTAAAAATTGAAGGGGACTACTGTCATCTTTAGCTTTTTCTCGACTCTTAAAAATTGAAAAAGGAAAGTTGTGTCAAATTGTCATTAAAATTTATTTAATTCAAAATAACATCCCTGTTCCTTCGTTGGTCTTAGATTGAGATAATGGAGTCCACCAATCAAGGAATCCCTTTTCAAGAGAATCCTAGTCCATTTTCTTCTTGGGGAAATATTGGTGCTTCGTATATGGCCACATTGTCCCTTCTGGGAATCACAATTGGCTTGTCAATCTGGCTTTTCTCAACCTATGTCATTCAAAATACCGTAATTCCTCAGCAATCGAATCAACATGCAATCGATATTGAAGTTGACCCTTCACCTTCTTCTTCATTTGTTTCTCCCTCCCCTTCTTCCTCTTCGCTTGGTGAAAATAGTGATGCTAGTAACCAGGTGGTTGAGAAGAAGAAGAAAGGGAAGGAGAAGAAGAAGAAGAAGCCGATTCAGCAAGGGGGCAACCATGCAGCATCTGGAGAAAATTTGCACACTGAACTTTCCAAACCTATATCTCCATGCATAATTTGTAGAGGAGACAATTTTCGTTGAGAATTTCCGTGCATTCCTTGAATCTTGAGAGAATGGTTCCCACGTTCACACCGTCAGGTGTCATCATTCTCTTGTAAACATGGTGATAGCACACCATCAACTAGTAATAGTGAAGTCTATGGATAGAAAAGAAAGTTCAAAATCCCATGTAGGTTATGTGAAGGTGACCATACCCTTGCCCGTTGTCCTTTTTTGGATGAAGCCAAAAGAGTCTTGCATAGCCGTCCTGCTTCACCGCAGAAACTCCCAACTGGATACAAGAAACTCTCTCCAAATCCTTTACTAGTTGAAAATCCGACTGACATAAATTAACAGTTGGTTGAAGCACCTATCGTTGAAAGTGAATCTTCTGATTCCATATCAGACCAAAGTCAATAGGTTGAGATGGCGGTCTAACCAGTTTTACCTTCAAAAGATCATACCCTTCCCAAATAGAGTGAGAAAAATACCGTTCAAATTCTTTTTATCACTTCAGAGTCCAATGAACTTGGGGGAAATCCACCCGTTCCTTCACAACAAGAAGAGAATCCCCCAGTTCCCGCTACTCAAGGGGTTAATTCAACCGTTTATTCGGTACCCCCTTCAAGCAGTCTAGTCACTTCCTTTGATTGGAATCGACTAACAAGATCCCGCCTTCCTTCTAATGTACCATTTCGAGTCATAGTACAAGTTTACAAAGTGATCGTGTTTGGCACTATCATAAATGAAGGGGCATCAGTGAGTATCCTTTCCTCAAGTGCTTGGAAAGCACTTGGTTCACCATCGCTTATGCCTGTCACACGGAATCTATCAAGATTTAACAAAGGAACCAGTCGACCATTAGGGATGCTTCCTAAGTTACCGATAACTTTGGGTAGGAAAACTATTCACTTGAACATGATGGTAGTCCTAGGATCGTTAGATTACAATCTACTCCTTGGACGTGACTATGTTTACAACATGGAAGTTATTGTTTCAACACTCTTTCGAGTGATGTGTTTCCCGCATGAAGGAAAAATTGCCATTGTTGACCAGCTTTCTTTCCCTGGTTCAAGCATAGCTCCAAGTCGATCATCATCCCTAAATGGTCCTTTTGTGTTAAGAGTGTCTCTCCAACCTTCATTCTGTCCACCTAATTATCGTGAGTAGTCTGGTGAATGTAACGAAGCTTAGGGGGCATGCACCCTTGCCTGCTTTGGCAGACGAACCCAACTGAAAAGGTAGGTTTCCCTGTAGGTTATGTGATTGGTCTAAAAAACCATTTTCTTTTGTCTCTGCTGCGGATGAAGCCAAGGAAGTGTTTTTTCTATTCTGTGGATGAAACCATCCTACCATATGAGTTTCCCTATAAGTTACGTTATTGGTCTGACACACCATTCACCTTTGTCTATTTGGTGGACAAAGCCAAGGAAGTATTTTGTCTAACCACTGACAAAAACCATCCTGCTTAACCACAATGATTTCCATATGGTTACTAGAGAATCTCCTTTTCATCATGCTGGGGGCATGCAACCCTTTTTTCAATTTCATTTTCTAGATTTTTAGATTTTAGTTTTTAAGCTTTTTAACTTCTTAGGTTAGGTGATTGGTCTAACACACCATTCAATTGTCCGCACTGCGGATGAAGCAAAGGAAGTGTTTTGTCTATTATGCAGACAAAACCATCCTACCTAACCTCAGTAGTTCCTTAGCTTTCTAGTTTTTCTAGCTTTTTAGTTTGGTCATTTTAGCTTACATAAAAAGAAAACTAAAAAACCTGAGCATATGTTGTCACATGGTTCAAGCTCGTTAAAAATAAACCTACCACCGACCATAGTTCCCCCACGGTTCAAGCTCGTTAAAAAATGAATCCGCCTTCAGTAGATAACCTTTGTGATTGCCATGCTATCAGCCTTTTGATCCTTGGTTATGTTCCTGCCATCACCTCCATCCTTTTGGCCGATCATATGCTTCCACTTGATTGTTTACCCTTTTGAGGAACAGCTGTGATGAGTGGTCCTATTAGCCAACCTCTTCACATCACCATGTTTTGATAAGTTCCAAGCTTACCCAGAACCAGTTGCTACCCTAAACACCACTCGTTCCTCAAAAAACGAGTCTCCTTTAAATTCTTTTCAAACTCGTTAAATATGAAAATATTGTCGAGCTATTGGACTTTCCAGCTCGTTAAAGTGATTGAAAGTACCATCCCTCCTGTATATTTTAATCTTTTTCGGACTTGAGGGATTATCTCACGAAAACGTTCGAGCGCTTGTCTTTTCGGCTCGCTAAAGTGATCGAAAAGTCATCCCTTTTGTATTATTTTATCCTTTTTTGGACTTAAGGGATTATGCTACAAAAAAGAATTGTTGGAGTTTCCTTTTGGTCCCTTTTCAAACTCTCTAAACATGAAAAGTACCGAGTTTTATTTGTCGTTAAACTTGTTAAAACAATAGCGACAAACTTGTCCACCTAAACAAGAATGATTTTCACTATCGCTAGGCTCACTAAAACATAGCGAGAGGTTTTCTCGAAGGGAAAATTATAGAACAAGCATATGTTATCCTCCTCAAGCTTGACAAAAATAAAAAGGTACTGGTCAGCAATGACTGGGGAAAAAGGGAAGAAAACTTGAAGAATTTTATGGTAGCAGGTCGCTCTTGAACATGACACTTTCACTCCATCACCATGATTGAGTCAGGTTGGGTTATTTCATTCATCGGTCATTTCACCATTGGTTCTCCACATCATCCATCTGTTGGGGTTAATGCTACCAATCCATCTCAGTGTCACCGATATGTTCAAGAGAAGTCATTCAGTTGAGAAACCACCATCCAGTTAATGCCTTACCCACTGCAATACCTTCACCCTCCATTTTTCATGATCGCCATTCCTGAACCTTTTGTCGTCAGATCGTTTTCACCTCCAAAAGATCATTTGCTTCGTTTAATGTCGTAGATGTGGGATACATTAAGACCCTCCTACGATGGGTCACTTCTTGTCGAAATCAGCTCATTATCCAAGAAGTTGACTTAGAAACACCCCTTTTAGTACTTTGAAGCTTGCATGCCTCAATGGACAGTTTCTCACTTCCAGCGACAGGTTGAAATCAATGGCCTTCAACCAAAAGATTTTGTGTGGTGTTCGACATCGGATCATATATTCACACCACGTGAATTGTACTGTAGTACCTTGAGGGTCATCATCATTATCGGTGATTCCTCTCACATCTTTTAACAACTCACATTATTGGTTGGTAATCAGGCAATGTCTTTCCATGTTCGACTTCAGAACATTTCTTCACATGGATTGACTTGTACGTCGGGCGAAGATTGAACGAGTTTTGAAGATCCTGGATCTAGTTTCATCCATCCGGGCTGCAATATATTCAGGGATATAAATACATCAAATGTACACAGAAGTTGCATAGATGGCCATCCGAGCCAGGGATAATGACTCTACATTTGAAGAATCACCAGTCTGCATATGCAGACGACTATCTTTTCTATGTACATGAAATGAATTTATAAAGTTGAGCATGGGAATTCCCACCTCAATGTAGGTTTGAACCCCGTACAGAAATTACTTGCATATGAATTCTAAATGACATGAAAAATAAAAATGCGAGAGCATAACACATATACACAGAGATTTCCCACTGGATCCCAAAACCGGGACTACCAGCTTGATTTTTCATTATATTCCTTTCAATGTTACAATACATATTTATA
>APFE030127357.1:170384-241244 GCA_000404065.3 Pinus taeda | reverse complement strand
GAGAGCATAACACATATACACAGAGATTTCCCACTGGATCCCAAAACCGGGACTACCAGCTTGATTTTTCATTATATTCCTTTCAATGTTACAATACATATTTATACATGTTGAAGCATACAATACCATGGACTGAAAACCATCGCGTCCAAAACCATGGACTGAAAACCATCGCGTTCAAAAAACATGTGCGAAAATCATGCACAAAACCATAGGTGGGTCCGCCCAACCTAACATAGGGTACAAAACCAAAATTTTCCGGGGCGTTTCCCCGGACCCCATAAAGTGGGGTTATGGGTACCCCTCAAACCCCCTGTTAACTATGTGGAAAGAATATAACACAACCCAACACTCGACTAGATCATGAAAATTGTATTATGATGATGTATTGTATTGTATCTTATACAGGTCACCTTCCAGTTTTGAAAACCTCGAATCCTCATGATAAAGCATTTCACCCGACATCAAAGATTTATGACTTCATGCTTTAGGGGGAAACTGTTATAAACATACTTGGGAATTTCAACCCCAATCTTATATGTCAATAAACTAGGGATCTTTAACCCCTAAAAGTGTTGTTTCATACCCTAAAGGATCATGGTCAACTAATTACATCATTCCCCAAAAGTTCTACCTGAAAAACCATCCAGAACTGGCTAAAATAGGACCATACTGATTGCTCCACTATCAGGGTGCAATGCATATTGACTCCTACACTAGCTAGGTGTGATGCATACTAAAGAGGCCTTCTATAGAGTGCGATGAGTGAGGATGGACAATGTTTGAGACAATTTGCTAAGTGGATGCTCATGGAATATTCTAGAAACTTCTCCTATGACACTTGCCTCTCTGAATTCGCCTAGGGATGAGTAAGAGATCCAAGAAATCTCCAAGTGGAACCAAAAAAAACAAGTGGAATGACACTAATCAAAACCCCAGAGATGACTCACCCCCTTACACACATCTATAAATGGATCCCTCATTTGAGAGATATAAAGGCTAGAATTTTGTAATTTGCAAGGAAGTGATGATAGTTTGAGGTTGAGAGAGAGCATTGTATTGTTGGTGTGATCTTGCTTTTCATGAGGTGAAGAGGACTTTGATGCTGGGAGGATGATGTTAGATTAGATAGCTGAGTTTTAATTCTCCCTTCTATTTAATAAAGTTATTTGAGTTTTCTTCCATACAACTGTGCAATTGTGAATGTTATTATTTGTAAATGCCATTGTATGTTCATTGTATTTCTGATTTTTCAATGCTTATGATATAATATATCAAGATTCTTTGATTGTGTTTTATTGTTCTGTTTCTACAGGTATTCTCTAAGTAGGATAAGTAGTAGAGGAGTTGCAAGCTTTGTCAAGGGGGAGAGAGATCAAGCAAGGAGTCAAGCAGAAGATCTAGGTTGGTTCCTTTACCTATCTCTTATCTATCATACATAGAAGAAATCCCAAATTTCTTTGATTGTTTGTTTCTAGGATTGCTACCAATCCTAGAGGGCTAGTTGATTGAAAAAACACTAGTTTTCTCGGAAACACCCACCTCCGCCACCACCACAGTTCAGTATGGCGAGTACGATCAAACTATCGGTATTCATAGGAGTGGGGAATGAAGATCCAAACCAACTTTGGTTCATGGTAAGGATGGTATGGGAAGCGCAAGGTGTTGTGGATGACAATATCAAGAAGGATACACAAGTAAGCACATTGCAGGATCACTCATTAACATTGCACATCAAGCATTCTAATGACCATTCGAACACAGGAATCACAGAAATCCAGACCGTGATGAACAAGGAATTTAGCAGGCCAAAGTCGGAAACATAATCAATCATCGGGTTTAATGAGATCATGATGCTCCTAAGCGAGACCCCCCAGGATCTAGACCAAAGACTGAAGGGTATGATTCACAAATCCAACATGAAGTTGATGGATAGACAACACCGCGCATGTTTTGTAGTGTCACTAACACCACAATTAAGGACGACGCTGTCATAAAAGAAATTTCCACCCAAGATGAAGCTTTGGAGATGGAAATGAGATTGCATGAGACCCATACATAAGGCCCTAGTCTGGGAGTCCAAAAAATCCACGCACAACTGCAAAATTTGTGTCTGGAGATGCAGAGCTTGAAACAGGACAAGACAACTCAGCTAGAGGTGTGCGAGGAGATATGGTGCATAAAATGCAAAGGCCAAGGGCATGATAAGGACCACTATCCAGTGTTCGTGAATTTCTTGGCAGGAGAAGGGTCGATGCCATTAAGACCTAAGGCACAGGCAGGACCAAGCATGATTCCTGCATTACGGTGCGCGATCTGTTAGATAGGAGGAAAACACACTACAAATAATTGTCATATTTTTTAGAAGTATACACAGACGTCCCAACAATTCTTTTGTAATTTCTGTAGGTTGGTAGGTCATGATGAAGGCACTTGCAGAAGCTATGAACTAATGATGGATCAAAATCCTATCTACATGGTGCAAATTGAAACATGAACCCTCGACCCAAATGCAAGAATGGCGTGCACTGGATTTCAGGGGCGTGGTCAAAGTCGAGGTGGAATGGGACCAGGAAAGGGTCATGGACAACTAATTTGTTACAATTGTGGAGGGCCAAGGCACTATGACCGTGATTGTACAAACCCGACAAGGACATCATGTTTGTACTGTACTCAGTTTGATCATGAGGTAGAAGACTACCCTACATTGATAGCAAGACTATGTGAAAAAGGGGTAATTCAGCCCCCTCCGATTTAGAATTTGCAGATGATGGGGTTTGAGCTGTGCGAAGAAGTCCCAGATGTAAACATGATGCTTAGGAGTAGTACGAACACTTGTGATGATAAAGGTACGTAGTCAGAAGAAAGTGCATGGGCTTGCAAGGATCCTACAAAGGAACCTGAATTTTATTTAGAACGCGCAAAGGAGACATTCATGGAAGCTAAGAAGAGCTTCACGGAGACCTCCACTTCAGGTAGTAAGGATCAACTAGAACCAGGGGTGGATCCTTCAATGCTTACTACCTTTCTGGAGACATGCATGAAACTGCTACGTGATGGCAAGGTAGTAAAAGGACTACAAGAACTTATCACTAGGTGTGCGGGGTCAGGAGAACCGTGTGTGGTATGGAAACTTGGAAAGCATGCATTGTGCACCAGAAGGGAAATGAGGTTGACTGCACAAATTGATGAGTATGAAATGGATCAGGTAATCCTGGATCTCGGATCAAACATGAATGTGTTGCCAAAGAAAACATGGGAACACATGGGTAGACTCTCGCTATAGTGATCTCCTATTCAATTATGAATGACGAACCAACAGAAGATCTTACCCATGGGAAGATTGCAAGGGTTAACAATAGATATTGAAGGTGCAAGTGCACAGGTAGATTTTGAAGTGATAGAGATTGTCTATGATAGTAATCCATATCCTGCTCTACTAGGAATAGACTGGGCCACTGATATGAATGGAGTCATAAATATGAAGAAGCGTAAAATGATCTTTGATAAAAAGTTACTACGCATAGTAGTACCGCTAGATCCAGCCGAAGGAGTGCGATACACTAAACCGATGCATAAGGATGATAGTGATGACGATCTCGATTATATCTACAAGATAATTGTGCGAGAAGAGGACTGGGTGAATTCAACTGCAGATGGAAGGATTTTGTGGGAGTGCGAAAGCTCTTGCACTTTGGATTCAGATGAAGAGATAGAGCGAAGGCAGAATCGGCTGCACGAAGTAACAATATTAATTGCAACATGATGATTAGATCACTATGCTATGTGATAATAGAAGCAATGGATTTGCCTACATATGATGGGTTGACAACGGTGGATGAATTCCTGAACAAATTTGAAAGCACACTACCAAAACAATAATGGTTCGATGCTTTGAAGTGGGCACTGCGTACAACGCCTGCACGATGGTGGGGTATGCATAAAGGAAGTTTTGAGGACTAGCGTGTATGAAGAAGAATGAAGCGCCTATGATTTGGGAAACAGTAGATACGGCTAGTAGAGAAATATGATGGATGAGATAACCCACACACACACCTTGCGAAATGGAGAAAGGTCTACGAGGAAGAGCCACAGCCTAAATGGGTACATTTATTATATCATACCCTGGATGTCATACCCATGAATTGGTATAATGAGACAGAGCTCCGCCATGGTATGAGCGAATGGGATGTCTTGCGAGAGGGATTTATTTAACCTTCACATTTGAAGATCACTGGTTAGATACTGTTGACGATGTGCTATAGGTAGTAAAAGCAACTATCTTCAAAATACCCCAGTACTTCAGCCATAGTGGGCGACACAGTTAAGCTACTCCCTAGAGTGTTACAACGTAAATGTTGAGGAGGATGATGAGGACCCATGAAATATTAGCATTTCAGAAACGGAAGGCTGTCACGAGATTTGAGGACCATCATTTGAAGACCCTAACATCACCACGCTACTAAAGAAAAAGTAGGTCAACATTGGAACGGAGGCAGAGCTGAAGTATGCAATGCTTTGGGATTATTGGGATGATGCCATGGTAGATAAGGTTGCTGAGTTACTCCGTGAATACCAAGACTTGTTCTCGACCAAAATTACAGAATTAAAAGGGATTTTTGGCATCTTAGGGATGAGGAAGATCACCTTGAAACCCGAAGTGAAGCCAGTTAAGTAGCAACCTTACCACTTGAATCCGAAGTATAAGGAAAAGGTCCGCGAAAAATTTGACAGAATGCTTGCAACCAAATTATTGAACCAGTGGAAGAATCCGACAGGGTGAGTCTTATGGTAGTACAGGAGAAAAAACAGAAGGGCTAAATAAGAATATGTGTGGACCTCAGAAAGCTGAACGACGCCTGTCTACATGATCCATTCCCGACACCATTCACTGATGAAGTACTGGAGAATGTTGGTGGTCAGGGAGCATACTCATTCATGGATGGGTTCTCGGGGTACCATCACATCAAGATCGCACTGTAAGATAGGAGAAAAACAACCTTCGCAACAGAATAGGGCTTCTTTTAATACACCATTATGTCGTTTGGAATGAAGAACGTGCCAACTATATTTTTGCACATCGTTGTGGCTGTTTTCAAAGAATACATCCACAAGTTCTTGGAGGTCTATCTGGATGACTGGTCTGTCTTTGGATTAGTCAAGCACCATGTAGCAAGATTACGCTTGATGTTGGATACTTGCCACTGACACTAGATTGCGCTGAACCTTAATAAGTGCACATTACTTGTTCCCTTTGGAAACCTGCTGAGACATGTGGTCTGTAAACAAGGACTGATGGTGGACCATGTGAAGATTGCCATTATTCTAAATTTGGAAGCACCGTGAAGTGTTAAACAACTGTGCTCTACTTTGGAGCACATTGGATACTATAGGAAGTTCATCAAAAGTTATGCCCAAATAACAACACCAATGGAAAAGCTATTGAAAAAGGATGTTACATATTGTTGGAATGATGATTGCATGAAGAGTTTGGATGTCCTGAAGGGGAAGCTGGCCTCCGCTCCAATCATGGTCTTCCCAAAATGGGATGTGGAATTTCATGTACATGTTGATGCATTGTGTATCGCGCTGGGAGCCATACTCACACAGGAGGGTGCAGAGGGCATGGATCACCTGATCGCGTTTCCAGTCGGTGATTGTCCAAAGCAAAAAATAACTATTCCACCACCGAGCACGAGGGGTTGGCAATGGTGTACGTGCTCCAAAAATATTGACACTATTTACTCGGAGGACATTTCAAGATGTACACTGACCATTCCGTGTTGAAATACTTGGTGAAGAAGCTTGTGTTGGGAGGGCACATATGCAGATGGCTCTTACTGTTTCAAGAATATGACTTTAAGGTCATAGTCAAGTTGGGATGTCTTAATGCGGGACCAGATCACTTGTCACGAATTAAGACGGGTGAGGAACCAATGAATTTAGAGGAGGGACTACTTGATGCACAAATCTTTGCAGTGCACGTCATGGACAGACACTTTGAAGATATAATCCATTTTATAACAACAGGGACTATGTTGAAGGAATACTCAGTCCAACAGAAGAAGGAATTGGTGGTGTGCGTGGCGGACTTTTCTGTCATTGCGGGGTACCTCTATAAAATGGGCAACGATGAGATATTGCAAATATACGTACCTGAATTTGAACGAGGTTAGATCCCCACGAAAGCACATGGGGGCGCTATAGGAGGACAATATGTATAACGCTAGACCGCACAAAAGATTCTTCGTGGAGGGTTATGGTGGCCAACCCTGCCCCAAGATTCAAAAGCACACTGCAAGGCCTACGATATATGTTAAAGGACTAGAAAACCATCACAAAGGGACGAGATGCCATTAAATACCCAAATGCCACTATAGCCATTTGAAAAATGGGAAATAAACTTTGTGGAACCAATCAAACCTCAGGGAAAGAAGGGTGCACGCTATATCATCATTGCGATAGAGTACCTGACACAATGGGCGAAAGCACACCTGGTCAAGGACTGCACAGCCACTACGGTTGCGAAGTTTTTGTTCAAAAACATGTTGACACAATTTGGCTATCAGAAAATCTCAATGAGTGATCGCGGAACACATTTCCTGAATGAAACCATCAGCGCACTCATGGAAGAGTTCCAGGTGCATCATTAGAAAATTACACTGTACCACCCACAAGCTAATGGGACAGTAGAGGCATTCAACAAAATACTGGAGACTTCGGTGACCAAAGTATATAACGTGCAGTGAAATGACTGGGACCTGTGCGTACCTACCGTATTATGGGCTTACAGGAAAATGTGCAAGAAACTGACGAGACAGACACCTTTTCGGTTAGTCTATGGCACATAATTTTCCATGCCGATGGAATACATCGTACCTAGTCTACGAATAGCAGCGCTCATAGGCATGACAGACCGTGAAGCCCTGGAAGGAAGGATCGCGCAATTAGAAGAACTCGAGGAAGAACAGTTTATGGCTGGATTTCATCAAAAGGTACAAAAGCAGCGTGAAAAGGCCTGGCACGATTGCCATATCAAGTTGCGCACCTTCAATGTAAATGACTTAGTGCTGTTGTATGACAGTAAGTTTGAAAAATTTCCGGGAAAATTCAGAATGCACTAGCTGGGACCATACATGGTTAAGGAGGTCACAGACAGAGGCATCATCCAGCTAGTCAAACTAAATGGAGAACCCTTCCTAGGAAAAGTAAACGACAGTCACTTGAAGCCCTACACGGGTGGGCCGAACATCTGACTAACTGGCCGAAGTACAGTCTTCATGACCCGAGGAGTCGGACAAGGGCACGGGACTATAAACACATGCAACAGATGCTGGTACCAAGGTAAGGACACAATTCAGACACAGATGATTTAGAATCAAGAATGTAGCAGGTACAGTAGGCAGTAGGTCAGTGCGCTGTCGACATTCAGGCCGATCAAGACTAGTTGGAGGGACTCCGTGCCAAGAACGCCGCATCGACAGAGTGACTCGAGGGTGAGTCACGATATTTGTGTTGGGGGCCTGTTGGGCATCAGATGCCCCCAAAACATGTTTTAGGGCTCAAGGCCCAAGTTTTGTTCAAATGTATTGTAAGACTCCACGAATTGCGGGCACGGAGCATGAAGTATAGGTTGAGTCATAGGGTTGTCTGCCCTAAGTTTTGTAATGTAATGTAATGTCATGTTGGCCTATGCATGGTCCACGGACCATGGGATTGCATAAATAGAGCGAGGCTCTAAGTTGTAAAGATGGTGAAGGAAAAAGAGATAGATGAATACGAATGGTTCGAGCATAGAGTAAGAGTCTAAGTGTATTGGGTTGTAGTAGTAGGAAGAGGCTCTTCAGCTGAGTGCACAGAGGCCTAGTAGATTCCGCAACTGAGTGTGCAGGGTGGTGTTGAGTCTGTAACCTTGAATGAAGAACAATCAAGAGAAGTTGATTCCAAATTCTGTGCATCTACTTATGTATTGCATTCTATACATTTATATATTTCTTTTTATCGTGCATACTTATATGATTATTGGATATATTGTTAATTATCACTAGTCTTACATAGATAAGTTAAGTAATTGGGTAATAACAAGTTAAATAGTAAGGAACTTGGGTATAATACGAATCACACCCCAAGTAGGGCTTTGCAAGGGAAACATCATAGGTTGCAAGGGACTAATAGATGCACATAGCGACGTGCATGCAGGGTGAAACCGTGGACTGCAAGAAGCTCATCAAACATCCCAGGGTGCGGAAACCTGCTTCTAGAACCCTCCCATACTACTTTAGGTGAGACCTCAGTCCATGCTCCGCGGAATGTTTTTGAAAGGGCTAGTAGTACCAGGATTTGTTTGGCTAAATCACCTCTGAACCTGGGTTAGGCCCCTACAAGCCAACAAAAACCTAGTTGATAGTCCTGCCAAGATGTGGTATGATACTTCCTGCATTATGAGCTTGTCGAAGGAAACCTTTGGTAGAACATGCAGAGGCTTCTCCACATTGTACATTTGTATGAAGGTGCTGGACAATGAGGTATACGAATATGTTATATCAATTAGTGCCTCCATTGCTGCCTTCAACATGCAGGGTGGATCTTGTTCAAATATCATCTTGTACAACTAGGTGACAAAATGATCAGACAGTTGTGTGATAACTCCTTTGAAGCTACATTTAGACAAAATATTACAATAAGTGTTCACAGAGGTCTCCGCCAATGTCCATGCCCACTTTAAGCTCGGGAACTCCTGACGGGCACAAATTGCATCCAAGATGTAAGCGGATGTGTAGATTTCTCTTTGCTGACCTTTGGGTGGCTGTTGAGCTCTTGCTACCAGTTCCTTCAGCCGATGAGCCAACATGTTGGACCAATTGCATGCTTTTCCTTCACTGACCAGTTGGTCCAACACGATCACTCAACTCTGTGGGAAGGTTTTCATGCTCCCTTGGCCATACAAGAGACATACAAATATGACCAAGTATTGATACGCCTTTTGCAGTATCTTTGTCTTATAGACCTGGTTGGGTGTCATCCTGAATTTGGTCCCCTCCTTCACCCAGTTCTTCAAGATATCCTTGGAGTTAGCATTACTACTGTGTATTCTGAAGGGTGTCTCCATGGTGACCACAGGCTTTGACATATGGCACATTTATTCATAATCCTATGCCCTGAAGGTAGAAATGTCCATCCCGCTAACACTACTCAATGTCATCATCTCAGGACCAGTGTGCAAGATGATCCATTGTATCATGTCCATGCATGGGAATACAATATACCTTCATGAAATTTAGTACAAACCGGACTTGTGAATGTTCACATAGACTTGGCAGTCTTCGAGGTCTTCCCAAAATGTGCCTGCAAATGCATCATAAACCTCTTGCCATTTCAGCTTGATGTCCCTTTCTACAATTAGCTTGGTATCTTTATAGATCGACAAACTTGTAGACACTTACTCAACTACTGCTCTAGTGGTACTTCCGTTGGTGTCCTTTGATCCTGCTCTCTTGGAGGCCATAGATCCTGAAATGTTAAGAGGTCGACGAACACCTGTTAGATCTAGAGACATAGTGACATTCATGGCAAGAAATATGTCAGCTAAAATCAAAGCAAGCTTGAGGAAAAACATGCAACATACCTAGGGATTGACTCGTAAGGATTGCATAATTTTCCCTGGGAGGTTGGGAGACTGGCTACTGGAACTGTGCAAAAGGCAATCTGGGCTGCTGGAATTTCGCAATGCACAATCTAGACTAGCTTGCTAGCTAATGGGATTGTGCAATGTGCAATTCCAACTCGCAAGGGTTGGAGGCATAATGACTGCATTACACAATTTTCTGGGCCAATAGTCACTACCTCTCAAAATTGTGGAATGCAAGATAGGAGGACAATCACTACGCAAAAATGCACATTTTTTAGGAGGAAGGTAGATCCTTACCTCTTAGGATTGCGTAATGTTGTCTTGGTGAGGTAGAGTCTGTGCCAAGGTTTCCCAGACCCACTGATAGGCAACTGAAAGCAAATGTGAATGTGAATGCATGGCAATACTGAATATAAGCAGGAGTGAATGATCATGCATGCAAACAGTGAATGCAAGATTCAGAAAATGGAACAACAAGCATGTGTATGAAGAAAGTCGCAGAATCGCCAATGGTTCATGAAAAACAATGTCATGCATGTGACAGTAGTGAGATGCTAACGAAAATTAAAACGGTGCTAGTACAAACTAATATGCATGCAAACAAAAACAAGCATTCACAGAAATCAAGTAGACATCACTCACACAAGCCAAAACACAAAAAGTGACAAAAATGCTACAAAATACAAATTGAGAGGACTTACCTGTAAATAACTGAGTTGGATGTGTCGAAGACTCCTTGATGTGATGTGGGATGTCAAAGCTCCAAGACTGATGAAGTGAGCTCTGAACCATCGAATAAATAAGTTTGATGCTCATGATGCGCATCGACAAATATAGGAAAATGTGACACTTGGAGGAAAGATTCTAAAACGATCTTTACATGTAACCTCTAGTTGATAAAAATAGCTCCCTAAAATCTAGGGATTTTTTTTGCATGTTGCTTTTTTCTATTTCGGGAAAAAGCAACCCATGCATGCAAGTCAAGTTTTCTTGGTCCTCGATGGAACTAGTCAATCCGATGGCACATGCAAAAACCTTCCTAACTGAGGGAAACTTTTGTGTAGTTTCCAGGAGGAAGCCAGGCTAGCTTCCCAGAGTGATTGTGCAATTTTTTGGCTGAGTAGTCTTGTAGGGTTAGATTTCGCATTGTTCTTAGGGAAAGCTGACTTCCAGGATTGCACAGTTTCTGACCCCAGCTGGCTGCCAGACAGGATTGCACAATTTTTGGAGGGAAGGCTGGTTCCACTCTAAAATTGTGCAATTTCTTGAGGGAGATGTTCATCTTGTAGCGGGATCGAGTTCGGGGAAGCAACTTGTGAGGGGAATGCAACAAGCTATCATGCATAGGCTATCATGCTATTAGAAAACCATTGAAGCTTGTGTACTTGACAAGGCAAGACATGCTGCTGAGGATGGTTGGTAGGGAGGCTCCAAAAAGAATCTAAGGACAAATTTTGGAGGGTGGTTGTAGCCACTAAAATAGGCATGCAAGATCTAAGGTACTAAAAGGAAGTCTCTAAGTCATCTTCCCAGATAATGACCTAAAGTTGATAGGAAGTGACTCATCGAAGGAGGGTCATAATGATTCCGTCGTCATCGACACGAAACAAGGAATAAAGTGGAATAAATGAGTATGATTTAGGGTTGTGACAAAAGGTCAGAAAATTTATAGGTAGTAAATTACCGATAAAAATTCTCTTGAAGATATTGGTGACACGTCTCCAGTGTGTGGAAGCATTTGACTTAGCATATGACCAAGGGTCATAATGACGAAGTGGAATAATCAAATGCAAGGAAAATGGATTAACCAAACCTGGAAGGACAAGTGACTAAGTGAGGATGTCCCAAACCTGACATGAGAAACAAATGAGTGTCATGCTCAAGAGTGACATGGTGCCTATACAAGAGATGTTTCAATTTCACTTTTTCCTCGACCATTTCTAGTGAGTACCTCTTTATTTTTACACAAGCTTTAATAGGATACCATATACTTGTCGTATAAGTTCACCCTTCAGATGAATCCATCCTAGTAAGTTTTACGAGTCCTAGGAAGGAGAAACTCAATCTCATCATGCTAATGAGTGCTTTGTCGTAAAAATATTTAACAAGTCCAATGGAAGAATAACTTGGTATCTTTTTCATATTTAGAGACTTTAAAAAAAATATGAAAAATAAAACTCCATCATGTCCCTTTTCGTAATTTGTCTCTCGAATCCAAAAAGGTAGAAAACAATATTTGAGAGAACCTCTTGACCATGTCGACCAAGGTGTACCCTTTTTGTAAATAGTCAATCTCAGCCTAGAAAAGGGGTAAATGTATACAGAGACAACATCAATTCATTTAATATAATCAGTTCAAAAAGACAAGTACTCGACAATATTTTCATATTTCAAGAGTTAGAAAAGAGCTGAAAGATGACTCCTCCTGGAGGAACGATTGGTATAAAAGGATAGAAACTAGTTCTGGTCATGATGGAATTGCTCAAAACATGTAATGGTCAAGAGGATGGCTAATAAGACCACTCGTCGCAGATGTTCCTCAGGCAAGGGTAAAACAATCAAATGAAAGCATATGATCGGCCAAAGAGATGGTGATGATGGAATGAAAAAACCTAGGCTCATATGGAAAAACAGGTTGATAAAAAATGACAATCACGAGATGTAAAGTGCGCATGGTTTCATTTTTACACAATATTTAAACATGGGAAATTATTCTTGAGTATACTTGAGGATGGTTTCATTTTTCACAAGCTTGAAACATGAGAAAAACTATGCTTAGATTGGGTTTCATTTTTACACAAGCTTGAAACAAAGATAAACTATGCTTGAGATAAGTTTGCATGCCCCCAACATGATGACTTAATTCAAGGTACATGCCCCCCAAGCTTCATTTCATTCACCTAAGTAGACTACTAGTTACTAACAGGTTGACGGAATGAAGGTTCACTTATGAGATCAAGTGAAAGACTTGACTGGGATTTTATGAGATCTAATCAAAGACTCGAATTGGAAGGGGATTTTGTTTTATTTTTTAACTAGCTTGACACAGGAAAAGAACCATGCTCATGACACCTATTTCATTTTTTAACGAGGTTGAAACAAGTAAAGGAACCATCCTCATGGAGACCTATTTCATTTTTTAATGAGGTTGACATAGTAAAAGAACTATCCTCATGGGAACCTATTTCATTTTTTAAAGACGTTGACATAGTAAAAGAACTATCCTCATATCCCTTGTTTCATTTTTAAGGAGATTGGCACAAGACAAGGAACTTTGCTCCACGGACTATTTCATTTTTTAACAAGGTTGACATAGTAAAATAACTATCCTCATGGAGACCTAATTAATTTTTTAATGAGGTTGACATAGTAAAAGAACTACCCTCATATCCCTTGTTTCATTTTTCAAGGAGCTTGACACAAGATAAGGAACTATGCTTCATCCCAACCCGATCAACCTCCAGCTCGTCACTCTGGAAGCTTCTATATCACGAAGCTTCTCATCCTCTTTTGGAAAATTTCCTTCTAGCGATCATCGTGGGTATACAAGCAAACATAATGATGGCATTACAGGGCTAGTACAGTGCAACTAGCGACCATCGCGGTTCTCAGTATCATAAGAATGATGATTCTACAATTAGGGTTTTAGATCCATTTCCTTCAGGGGAAGCTTAAGGAATTTTCTAATTAGTGTTTAGGAGGATCTGAGATGCATATATGAATGAGTACACTGAATGATGGTCATGTTTTAGGCACTTCGGGGTATGTCATAGGGAAGTGCGGGAGTTGTGACAAAAAACTGTGTAACAAGAGGGAAGACCAAGAGTAGGTGAAAGATAAAGGCATGAGATGGCATGAGTTAGAAATTTCTTAGTTATCGTCAATAAGACTTAGTCATGATTAAGACAATCTAATTAATCATCACAAGAATTACATGCAAATATAAGTTCCTATGAACAAAAGGTAGGCTCCAAAATCAAGGCATAGGAAAATTTTTGGAGGGGGGTTATAGAAACTACAACACTTGGCGACACACTGGTAGAACTCCAACCCTTCTGTGGTTATAACTCTATAAATCAGTTCTAGTTCTTCATGAAGTATTGTTCATTTCATTGATTTAGATAGCTTCTTCAATTTTTCTTGAGTTAAAGATATAGTCCCTTCGTTCCTTCCATCAGCGACATGTTAACAAAATTAAGTAAAACTCATTGTTTCAATTGGGGATAAGGACATATAGTTATGCAAGTTGAAAAGGATTACCAAAGTCTTATTTTTCATCTCTAGTGTTTCTTCGTTGCCAACAGGGCTAGACAGTAACTCGATGAAGTCGATTTAGGAACATAAACATTTCTTTGTTGCCAACGAGCCTGGATAGTACCCCGACAAAATTTATTTCTTCAACTCTATGCATAGGAAGCCTTTCTCTTGTTTCACCCTTTATTCATTTTTTTATTTTATAGAACTGTGCATCAACACTTATTTATTTCATGGGGTAGAAGAGGGATCTTGACTTATTGAGAGGATAAGAGGTTTTCCCTACAGAGAAGGATATTTATACACCTCTGAAATACAATCGACTTGTTCCAGTTTCCTCCCCTCCTTACTATACTCGGCTTAGTTGACAAGGTAGAACAATCAAACATAAAAAAACTAATTAGAGAAGAGGGTACTAGTTATAGATCCAAGCATCGTAATTCTACTAAGGTTTTCTTAGAGGAAGAACATATTTTCCATCCGGGAATCATTGACTAAAAGATGTAAGGCCCATGCAAACAGGAGTAATAGAAAGAAAGCCAAGAATTGAAATTCGTACAATGTCCTCTTGAAATTTTCCATGCTCATTTCAGAAGCATAGCATGGTCTTATGAAAGGCTAATTGCAATGGAAAGGAAAGAAAAGGGCAGGGGAAAAGTAAAGCAACAGGAAAACAAACTCAACTAGATTAACCCTACTCCTAAACTAAAAAGGATAGGACATGATTATGTAAAATGAAGCTTCCAATGCAACCAATGAAGCATTTACTAACCTATATTAGCAAGGACATCAACAATAAGAAAGACAATCAGGAACAACATATGACAAGAAAGATAAAACATGACATGCTTCAGAATTCAAAGACAGAAAGTGAAAAAATCAAGGTAATAAGAAATCATATGCTAAACATTATGCTAACTAATCATGGTTTTTGTACACATTGCAACAAACTGTCATATCAAAACATTCATTCAAAATTTCAAAATTGGAAAACATAAAGAAAAACATGAACTTGCATGTCACAAATGGGCTTTTTAGGTATGATTCCTCCAACCATTGAGCAATAGGATCCTAAAAAACATGTGAAGGATCTGTAAGTTGAGAGAGAGGTTCAATTTCAACTTTCACAATCACCTATAGAGGATTATTTTGATAAAGAGAGTCAACTTGATCATTCTTCAAACATATATCAAGACTACAAGAACCTGACATAACCATTCAAGTAGGCTAAAGTTTCTTGACAACTTGAGGTAGTTCTAAGGTATCTGAAGATAGAAGATCAAAGATCAGTGGCTTGGAATAATCAAAAGTTGAAGATACAAAGTCATTACTAGATGAATCAATGAATATATCAAGACAACCATGATCATAATTTGATTTCTCAGAAAGAAAGGAATCTTGATGGTCTGGTCAAGCAATGAGAGGGGCTAATTGAAAATAAGAAAACTTATTCTTTGTTTCTTCATATTGATAGAATGGAAGATGAAATGGATCGGAAAGAGAATATTTTTCTTCACCCTACTTTGATGTGAAACTAATGTTCCACCATTCTTGACTGGGATCAAAATTGAAATTCTCAAAGATTGACCCATTGAAAGATGTGATAGTTACAACAAGCTCATGGAAACTGTTAGGATAATGAGCGAGAGGTGAGGGATAATTTGAGATATTAGAAGAAAAATCATCCTTCATTGTAAGAACATATTCAGAATCAGAATCCCACACATATTCATTACGAAATGTATCACGATTTTGTTGGCTATCACTGACTCCATCTTAGAGTTGATCCTCTTGAGAATCAAAAGAAGCAATTATAACAGGTTGATGTGATGACTCAAGATCTTGAGGATGAAAGGAATTAACGATGGATGATGAGAGGAAATAACATCACTGATTAAATCATATTTGCAATTGAAACTTGTGTTCAAATTTTGAACATGAGGGGTAGGAGAATATGGTGGTAGAGCAATAGATTGACTTTCAAGTTCTCGAACTACAACTTGTGTACATGGAGCTATTTGATGAGGATAAGACAAAGAGTCACCCGAAACAAAAACTTCTTATTTCACATATTTGAGAGATCCATGAATAAGAAATGTTGGGAGACTTTCAAAAGATTCATATTCAGCCAGATTCAAATAAATTTGAACAAGATACTCAAACTTCTCTTTCATAAAATTCCAATAAGTATCATCCTCAAAATGTTTGTAATGGAAATGAATGAAACAATCATGAAAATATTCAAGAGATTCATCAGGGTCTTTTATGAGATGAATGATTTTATTATAAAAAAATTCATAGGCATACTTTCAAAGGTACAATGAAGTTCCTTGACAAGATGTTCGAAAGAGTGAGGGGAGGCGGTCAACATTGTATAACACCATTTTTTAACACATTATTCAAATGTAAGAATGAAAAAATTTCAAGAAATATCCTCCTAATCAATTTCATAATAGGTGAAAAATTCAAGAAAACATGAGGTGTGCTCAAGAATAGTTGTTCCACCCTCGCCGTCAAATTTCAAATTCACCAAGTCTTGAATTATCCCTGAGGGAACTTTCATATTTGCAAATTTGGAAAAAAATGTTGGGAATAAGGTTTGGGAAGAATCCATTTAAAGGTAATAAATCTTCAAACAGACTTCACAGGCTGAGCTTGTCATCTGTCCCTCCTTCTAGCGCCAAAACAAATTATTGACAGTGTTACTGGAAGCCACCAACAAGGGAAAGGGGTGTCCCTAATGTGAAGTCACTTTAATTAGACCCCACACTATTTGGAGTAGGAGCCCCAGCCGGAATATGGCCAATTTCCAAAGTGGTGGGTTTTAATAGTGTTCCTTGGCTACAATAAATGCATAGAAATTATGGTGTATACATGCCTTTGGTGGAAACAATTGTATGAAATTTTTGAGTGTCAACTGTAATGCATGAAAAGTTCCATCACATAAAAGGGAAAGAAGGAAAACCCATTAGAAACATGTAATAACACTAAGCTTAAAAGAGACGCATGAGTAGTAAAGAGAATCATAAGTTAACCTGCAAAATAGGTCACAAGATAACCATGATCGAAATAACATAACAACACACATTCAAAAAGATTCATACTAAATCAAACGAATTAGTTCATAAGCATTAACATAAATGAAATAACAAATATCTAAAACTTAACAAGAATAGTCTTACTACATCTATGACATATGCATGAAGACGTGCCGAATCTAAGCTTTTATTAAAAGTGAAAGTTCTAGACATACATTTACAATTGACAAGACACTAGCCCCAATAGTGAAACATGAAACCAACACTTGCTTCTCCAAAGAAAGATATTTCCCCTATACTAAGCAGGAGAAGCCAAGGCTCCAAACAAATCTCCCAAGCTTTCAATTCCCACCCTTTACATGAGTTATGAGGGTGTATTTATAATATATGATATGGCTATCCATCTCCCTATGTGACCTTTGGAATACCCTTATGACTCTTTGAATTCTTTTGTACTTTTATAACTAATGACCTTTCATATTACACAATTGACACTTGGGCTACTATTTAAAAATTTATTTGAAATACAATATTACAAATACCCATAAGAGACCAAAATGGATAGAGCCTAATAAAACAAGCCTAATAAGACAAAATAACATATCAACTTGAATTTGAGGAAACTCTATCTCAACAAATTCATGTTGCAAATATTCAGTCACGTAGCGATGCCAAGCTTTGTATTGTATGATGGTATTCTCAAACTTTGTGATGGTATTAGGCTAGAAGTAGACTCTAGCCTCCATTGCATCTGGGTATACAGTTTAAGAGCCAATTTGTGCTTCCTTCTTCAGTAAGAAAAAAATAGTGTTGATCTTAGCAGGGCCACCAATATGCTTCTCGATGTTATGTTTATTGACTTCCAGGTCCTCTTTAGTGGCAATCTTCTTCAACTGGTCCAATTATTCCGAGACTTCCTGTGTGACCGCATTTATTCATTTTTCCTCTGAGAGTGTGCCGATTGAAGGAATTTTATGAGATTTCACCATAGAATCTATGTTGTTGTACAACTATTTGTAAGAGGATAATATGTTCGCGATGAAAGTGTCGAGTTATTTGTTGCTTTGTATAATAATCCATACTTTAACTTTCTCCCACTTGACTTGCTATCTTGTTTTCTTAACCAACTTAGGTGGTGCACCTCTATACTACATTCCCCATTCATGCATTGTAGTGATAGGTACATGAACAACTTTGAGAGATTTTCCATTCTCCCTTGATTTATTCTATATGTCATGCAAGGGAAAAATTTCCTTGTGCACAGTGACTAAATCTTCATAGATGTTCCTCATAGTTTATACCAATGCTAATACATCACCAGGTATAGCTCCCTGAATCTCTTCTAAGTTGTTGGTACCAATTTATGACTGGTTATTTTATGTAAAAACCCTCTTTTATTCATCATTTTCCATTATTTAGCCTTTAAATTTCCTCCATATTCCTTAGAAACTGATTGACATAATTTTATTTCCATTATTTTTATCTTGGAATTAATCTTAGGAATTTTTGTGTTGAAATTGGAAATTTCTAGAAAATTACAAGTTGTTGTAACTTCCTATAATGGGTCCATGGTTTGACATGTTGCAGGATAGATTGGCAAATTCGAGGACCCGGGGTTTGATCCTAAATGTACAAGGATGGTGGAATACCTATCCACTCTCGGATCTTAAGATTATAGGTGCTCCATCAACACTGGTCAAACCCAGCCATTTTAGTAGAAATTCCAGATTTTGTGGACAAACTTTGCTATTTTTGGGATTTTGCTCAGATTGAGGATTTAAACTAATTTGACCTCCTTTGATGTAATTATTAGGATTTCATTAGGATTATGAGGAGTATGAATAGCTTCCTCTTGTTGTGAATATTTAGGATAAATAACTCAAAAAGAGAATTATGTAGTTTAGTAGTTGTTGATACATGAAAAACTTGGGAACACAATTTATGTATTTTTGATTTCCAGACTTGAATACAGAGATAGAATGTTGGAGTCCATATTTATGTTTCAGATCTAGTAGTTTTCCTTATTTGAATTAGTCCAAGGTGTGCTTGAAAATTTTGGATGGCCCCCACTACAGAGCTGGTACAGTTTTCCTTGAATTCTCTTTTACAATTGCATAGATAGATCTGATACTTAGAATTATCATTCAATTCCTATGCTGAAAGTTTATAAAATTAGAAATTTTTAATCGAAGAGATCCACATCTATTGTGAAAGATTTTTGTAAGAAAACCTCAATTGATATTCATCTTGAAATTGACAATTGTGCTTGCTATTTCATGGTTTTTATCTCATAGCTTGATCTATAATTTACTATTCATTGGTTGTGATTTGTAGTTGCAGAGTTCAATTGGTAGTTTGTTGACTAAACCTTGTAAGAGGTTCCACTATTGTTAATCTCCAAAGCTACATATTTCATTCACTGTTTTGTGTGATAAGTAATTAGGACTCTTTTTTCCATATAGACAATTAGATTTGTTTCATTTAAGTAAATGCTTAAGGGTTAAAAAGACAAAGAGAAACCTATGGTAAAAGAGCATTGTTGATTTTTCCACATTAAGCTATCATTTAGAAACTAAATCCTTCTAGATCTATATATATTATATAGTGCCTCTAAGTGTACCTACTCATGTTAATAGAGAAATTGAAGCGTGATTTACATTAGTAAGTAAGGTCCAACACTTTGGCGCTGTTGCCAGGGAGGTGAAAACTAGGAAGATTTAAAAAAAAATCTAAAAATATTAAATAAACAAAACAACAAAAACACATATTTAGTTTTAATTCTTTAAGCCATGATTCTTTATGTCTAGATCTAGGGATCAAAAAGGAAGATTCATAAAAATGTTGAAAATAGCAACAAGAAATGATAAAAGTAGAATCTAGAATATTCCAATTTTAATTTGTCCTTGAATTAAAATTGTGAATTAAATTCGAATTTAGTCAAACCAGCTGCTTGGAAATAATTGATTAATTCATTATGGATTAATTATTTGGAGAAATTCAATTTAGAAGTCTTTCTGCAGTCATGCAAGAGTTATCCCTTAAATTAAGGAGATTATCCTTTAATTAAGGAGATAAGATTGAGTTATATTTGAGTTGTAATTAGTTAGCTCAGTTTATTGAGTTAAGTCCAGTTAAATTAGTTCCAAACTACTTGAGGAACTAATTGTGAGTTATCAGTCAGTTGATGCATGCATGCACTTAACCAGTGTACTCCAGATAACTAAAGGTTCCCTCATCAAAAACTCATGCATGTCTATTCAGAGAAAGACCTAGTTGAGCTAAATGTCAAGGATAGTGTACTATCAGTTTCATGTTTTCTCCTATAAAGGAAACTCATGCATGCAGTCAAGGCAAGGTTCCTTGAGGATTGCGTAGTTCTGACAGGGTGTAGGATCAATGTGAGTGATTAGTGTTCCACTTGGTAACAGGAGGATCACATAGGAGAAACAACGCAAGGAAATAGGCACTTGGAGGGTAGAGAGGAAGGCTTGAGAGAAGCCAAGTTTTCTTGTGAGCATCTGTGAGGATTGTACTGAGAGCTAGCTAGCTGTGAGAGCCAAGGCTTTGTATAATTCCTATGTATTTCCACATTGTATGATAATATAGATAGTGGGGTTTTTAGCTGGGGCTTTCCCCTGAGTATTTTCTGTGTTTCATATGTATTGATTCTTCTTCTTATGGTTATATGTGTTCATCTCTGATTCAACTTGATCTTTAAGCTTCCGCAAATTGATAGTAGAAGTAGGTTATAGTATTTTGCTTTGATTTATATTGCATTATCGGGTTAATCTACAGCTAGATTTTCTACATGGTATCAGAGTGAGATTTGTATATAATTTTCTACATGGTATCAGAGCCTAGTTTATTGGAGCTGTGAACATTATACGGAGAAGAGAATTTGAAGTTTGAAGTTCAGGGTTACAAGTGCAAATAAAATTATTATCATACTTCAAGGTTGGCTAATGGTGTTCTATGGCTTGAGACTCGAGTATGCCTTGGAAGGCAACTCAAATTACATAGCATGGAAAGATTGCATGGAGGATGTATTAGAAGACAACAGCTTGAAATATTTCATTGATTAAGAAATCCCAAAGCCAGGTTCAACTAATACACAAGAGTTGGTTGAATGGAAGAAGTGTGTGGCGAGGGCGAGATAGATCATCCTTGAGGGAGTTTTAGACTATATTGTCTCGAGTCTCCATGGGAAGGATACTCCACATTCAATGTGGAAGACATTGAAGGACCTCTACCAAAACAGTAGCGACCAGAGGAAATTGGCGCTCAAGGATGAGCTTCGAAGAATCAAGATGGAGAATAGTGATACCATTTCCACATATCTGAACAAGCTCACCACTTGTAGAGCTGAGCTTGGAAGTGTGGGAATAACTACTTCCGATGATGATATGGTGAGCATTGCTCTCCTTGGCCTTCCAAAGAGATAGAATAGCTACCAGGACTCTGTGAATGGAAGGGAGAAACTACCACATTGGGAACGACTGTCGTCGGATCTCATGCAGGAGAATATCAGGAGGAGCACACGAGATGGTTCTTCATCCAAGGATGATGATGACGAAAATCTAGCCTTAGCAAGTAAGGCAAGGAAAGGGAAGGGAAAGACATCCCATTTTGAATTGAATTCTTCTCATGGAGGGAAGAAGGTTGACAAGTCTAAAGTGAGATTATTTAATTGTCACGAGATGGGTCATTATGTGACTAATTGCCCATCTAAGAAGTCCAAGGAGGGATCCTCGGATGGATCGAAAGGTGAGGCATTAGCCTCTCAGTTTGAAATGGAATTTACCCTCATCGTATGCATGGTGTCATCGATGATGGTTTGTGGTTGGTATCTTGACAGTGGAGCCTCATTCCACATGACTGACGATAAACATTTATTCAGTACCATGGAGGAGAAAGACCTAAAGATGCACATAGAGATGGGTGACGACGAAAGGTATAGTGTATTAGGAGTGGGTACGATTACTTTTCAGAGGGAGCATGGACCTCCTATCACCTTGACAGATGTGAAGTATGTATCTGGACTGAAGAAGAACTTGGTATCGGTCGCGATGTTGGAGGAAAAAGGCTATGATGTTGTCTTCAGTAAAGGAAAGGTGTTCCTTAGACACATCACTATGAGACAGGTGAAACAGATCAGTTCACAAGTTAAGAACCTGTATGCTCTTGAGGTTCAAGATGCATGCAAAGCCTTGAGGAGAAAGGCAATGTTAGAGACTTGCTGGTTGAGAGTGATTGTAAATTACCTCTCAACATGCAGTCCCAAAAGAAGACTTAGACAATTGTGGAGGAGAAAAATTAGAGTCAGCAAAGGGATCACATGCAGCCATACCTCCAGGTGTAAGGTGGGCTGATGTGAAGTGATAGTCCCAAGAAGAATGAAATTGGGCAGGGTCCATTGAGAGGTTTTATCTCATGGATCATGCCTTACTACGGGAGCCTAAAGTACATAGTAGTGGGAGGAATCAGTGGGATTGATGCAGTTAGAGATCAAAGTGACAGAGGCTAGAGCAGTAAAACACTGAAGAGCATAGAGTAGGATCGATAATTATGCAGAAAGGTAGAGTCGGCAGAAGCAAAATGTTTTCAGCTGACAGAGGAAATAACAGTCAGAGACTTTGATGACAAATGAATCATACTGATTTAGGTTGGATGTTTTCTTTGTTTCTAAACTTGCTAGAGCAACAACACTAGAGATAAGTGTTGCATGTAGAACATTCCAAAGGTTCACGATCGGGATCGAGTTGAATTCCTTTCTTTCTGAGAGGGAGTGTTGAAAATAGCAACAAGAAATGATAAAAATAGAATCCATAATATTCCAATTTTAATTTGTCTTGACTCCTTGAATTAAAATTGTGAATTAAATTTGAATTTAGTCTCACCAGTTGCTTGGAAATAATTAATTAGTTCATTATGGATTAATTAGTTGGAGAAATTCAAGTTAGAAGTCTTTCTGCAGTCATGCAGGAGTTATCCCTTAAATTAAGGAGATTATCCCTTAATTAAGGAGATAAGATTGAGTTATATTTGAGTTGTAATTAGTTAGTACAGTTTACTAAGTTAAGTCGAGTTAAATTAGTTCCAAACTATTTGAGGAACTAATTGTGAGTTATCAGTTAGTTGATGCATGCATGCACTCAACCAGTGTACTCTAGATAACTGACGATTATCTTATCAGAAACTCATGCATGTCTATTAAGAGAAAGACCCAGTTGAGCTAAATGTCAAGGAAAATGTACTATCAGTTGCATGTTTTGTCCTATAAAGGAAATTCATGCATGCAGTCAAGGAAAGGTTCCTTGAGGATTGCACAGTTTTGACAGGGTGTAGGATCAGTGTGAGTGATCAGTCTTCCACTTGGTAATAGGAGGATCACCTAGAAGAAACAATGCAAGGAAATAGGAGCTTGGAGGGCAGAGAGGAAGGCTTGAGAGAAGCCAAGTTTTCCTATGAGCATGTGTGACGATTGTATTGAGAGCTAGCTAGTTGTGAGAGCTAAGGCTTAGTATAATTCCTATGTATTTCCACATTGTATGATAATACAGATAGTGGGGTTTTTATCTAAGGCTTTCCCCTGAGTATTTTCTATGTTTCATGTGTATTGATTCTTCTTCTTATGGTTATATGTGTTCGGATCTGATTTAGCTCGATCTTTAAGCTTTCGTAAATCGATAGTAGAATTAGGTTATAGTATTTTTCTTTGATTTATATTGCATTATTTGGTTAATCTACAATCATATTTTCTACATGGTATCAGAGCGATATTTGTAGATAATTTTCTACAAACCCCCCCCCAACAAACAACTATCCCTCCATTGGGAGAAGAAACTTTAGAGAGGATTGAGTACACAACACCAACTGGAAAAGTTACTATGGAAAAACTTGAGGAAAAACAAAGATCAGGCCAGAGAGTTACTCTTGTTGAAAGACAAATCCTACTAGCTCATGAGGCAAAGAAAAGATATATACCAGAGACTTCTACAGTAGGGAAAAAAAAAGAGAGTAGTACAAGAATGCAATAGCCTATCCTTGAACAGATTGTTCCTCAAGAATCAAAATAGGAAGAAGAAATAGAAACCTTAGATAAGTCACATATATCAATGGCTGAAGATGGAGGATCCAGAGGACCTATTGCAGAACAACTCAGAGACTATGAGAGACAAGTGGAAGAAAGGATAATACAAAGAGAGCTTGAAGAAAAACAAGGAAATGATACTCTATTTGGAGGGAATAAAAATCCACCAGAAGAAGAGGAATCAACATTTAAATTTCCAATTCAAGATAGAGAAGAGTACATGGATGAGGAAATTAAAATGAAAAATATCCCACCTTTTGTATTACCAAACTTTTATGGTATGGCATCTAAAGACCCTGATCCATTTTTGTTTGAATTTGATATAGTATACCGAACCTATGGATATACCGATGATGCACAATGACTTCGACTTTTTCCTGCCACATTAAAAGCAACAACACTTAAGTGGTTCATGGGATTCGGTGAACACACAGTCATTGATTGGGATAACATGAGAATTTTTTTTTGAAAAAGTATCAACCTTACTGTCGATCAAAAGACTCTAGAGATGACATCTTTAGAATGAATCAACAAGAAGATGAGACCTTAGAAGAATACTTGGAAATATTTTCATACAATCTGCAAAAATCAAAACATAGAACCATGTTTGTAGATCTTATTCAAACAATATTTCTTAAGGGCATCCAGACGAATATCTAGATGACCTCAATCTCATGGGTAAAGGGGACATTTCTAATTTACCTTTAGAGGAGAATGCTGACTTGTGTCAGAAGTACTCCAGAAATAGAGCAAGAAATGGAAGAAGAACTACGACATCTAGAATCACTAAATATGCCACAGGAAATATTACCAGAGCTGAACTAGGAAATCTATTTGAAGATTTTAAAACATACCTCTTAAGCACTTTGGGAAATCAAATAGACACTTTGAAAGCAAAGAAAAGACAAGATGAACTAGAACAAGTGTTGTCTATATTTTGTCCTAAATGCTGAACAAAACATGGTTTGAAAGAATGTCCATTAGATAATGTTAAGATCTGTGGGTTTTGTATAGAAAATGATGACACTAATGACTGCTCTAAGATGAAAGTTTTGCAGAGTTATAATTTGGAAGCCAATGAAGATATGGAGAACTTATATTTTGTGGGAGCTCGGAGACCATGGCAGCCAAGACCTCCAGCTATGTTTCAAAATCCAAATCCAACAAATTATCAAATGCTTGTTCATAATTCTTGGAATGTACCTATGCCATGGAAAAATTGGTTTAATCAGCAACAACAATCTTATCCACAACAGGGATGGAGAGGATATTCACATCCTCAACAATTTCCTCAACAACCACCTCAGCAATATCAACAGTCATTTCCAAACCCATATTCTCAACAATATCAACAACAATACTCTCAGCCATATCCACCACAGTACACAGATCAATACCCTCAACAACTGATTGCTTATAAACAACAAAATCCTCAAAAAACATTACTTGCTCCTCCACCAATGAATCAGCCACAACTGCAATTACCATCTAATCAACCTCCTAAACTTACGCAACTACCTACTCAACCAGTAGCTAATACAAATAATCGACTAGACAGACCAACATATAGTGTCGATGAGGGACCATCGCACCCAATTCTACCTTTGCAAAACATAGAACTTAGATTCGGTCAAACTCTTCACACAAAACCTTCACCTCCACCTATTTCAATAAAAGAGAGTTCAAATAAAACTAATGAACATGAATTTCCAACACACAATAAAAAAGATGATTTAGAACAAGGCAAACAAATTAGGACAATGCAGTCACCTCCTAATCCTGAGCAGTTACTTCAACCAAAATTAACCACATCTCTGCACAATTTGATGTTTTGGATGAGCTGAGAAATGTGTATGTAAAAATGCCATTGCTCCAGACAATTAAGGATATTCCAATCTATACCAAAGCCATCAAAGAACTTTTCCTTAAAAAGTCTGCAAAGAAAAGGTGTAATCCATAGACCATTCACATTATTGGCAATTTAGTCGGCCTTATGTCAAATGTCATTTCTATGGAGAAATATGTTGACCTGGTATACCTAGAGATACATCAATCATCAACAAAATATCCATTCCAAATACTCCCATTGATTTGAGAACTGCAATAAATGTCATGACATTGAATACAATGAAAACCTTACAACTAACAAATTTATAGTCAACACCAATTGTTTTAGAATTAGCAGATTGCTCTAAGGTCATTCCTGAAGGGATATTGGAAGATATAACCGTTTCACTGGACTTTTGGGAGTGTGTAGTTGATTTCCTAGTTCTCCAGCCAAATTAAAATTTAGGAGGACACCCTCTCATACTTGGCAGACCATGGTTGGAAACTGCTGATGCATTTATTGGGTGTAGATCGGGTAATAAGATCATTTCCAGAGGAACAAAGAGAAAACAACTTACCTTATACCCATTAGCCCAAGCTCCAATAGTAACACATAACCTATGGCTTGATGACAAATACAATGATAGGGAAGAAATACAATCTTTTTTAAGAATCAATCAAATTTATGATCTCGGGGAAGACAATAATGAAGATTTGGTAGAAATGGTTATCTCTCAACCTGATGTTTCAAAGGAATTGAGAAATGAACAATACACTGTTGCAGATCAAATATTGGCGCAAAGCTTTTAGGAAACTTGTACCATATATTCTCTGAAATCATTATTTGAAGATATCTTTCCAATCAACTCCATTACAAACACACAAACCAAGACTGTAGAAATCAGCCCAGGAAAAACATTGAACATTGGAGCATTTTTAGATTCATCTCAGGAACAAAAATTGCTTGATTCGTTGACCAGATTCCAAAAGGCATTTTCTTGGGACTACACTGACATGCAGGTAATTCACCTGGAAAATTTCACTCACCATATCTATATAGACACTAGTATTCGACTAGTGAGGCAACCACAGAGGAGGATGAACCCCATGCCTAAAGAGATTTTAAGAGATGAATTGCAGAAGCTACTGAAAGTAAATTTCATTTACCCCATCTCTGATAGCTAGTGGGTATCTCCAATAGTGATAGTCCCCAAGAAAAATGGTAAGTGGTGAGTTTGTGTTGACTACAGAGAACTGAATAAAGCCACCCCTTAAGACTATTTTCCATTTCCATTTATTGACCAAGTCTTGGATACATTAGCTGGAAAAATGTCATTTTCCTTCTTGGATGGTTTTATTAGTTACAATCAGATCAACATAGCCTTAGAAGACCAATACAAAACAACATTTGCCTGTCCCTAGGGCACATATGCCTACAAAGTTTTACCATTTGGCTTGTGCAATGCTCCAGAAACATTTCAGAGAGTAGTATTAGCAATATTTGCTAATTTGGTTCATGAATGTGTTGAGGTATATATGGATGATTTTTCAGTATATGGTGATTCCTTTGACCATTCTTTGCAAAATCTTGAGAAAGTTTTAAAACGATGTATAGAAACCAACTTGCCTTTAAGAAATGAAAAATGTTATATGATGTTGAATGAGGGAATAGTCTTAGGACATCATGTTTCTTCCGAAGGAATCAAGGTGTATCAAACCAAAATTCAAATTATTGTCAAATTGCCAATTCCAACAAATCAAAAAGATGTAAGAAGCTTTATTTTTATGCAAGCTATTATAGGATATTTATTGAAAACTTTAGTAAGATAGCCTTGCCTTTGTTTAATCTTCTTGCAAAAGATGTATCTTTCAATTGGAGTGTTGCTTGTCAAAATGCTTTTGGGAAACTTAAAGAGAAATTGTCCACAACTCCAGTTTTGAGGGGGCCCAATTGGACTTCACCGTTTCACATATCCACTGATGCATCCGATACAGCAGTGGGGGATTCATTAGGGAAGAAAGCCAATGGTTTAACTTATGCCATTTACTTCATTAGTAAAAATTTGACTCCCGCTGAACTCAACTACACAGTAACTGAGAAGGAAATGCTTGCAATCATACATGCTGCAAACAAATTTCGCCACTATATAATTAGTTATGAAGTCTTTGTTCATACTGACCACTCTGCCATTAGATACTTAATGAACAAACCTATAACTAATGGCAAGATCACAAGATGGTTATTATTACTGTAGGAATTTAATCTCACAGTTTTGGATAAACCAGGGAAAGAGAACCATGTCGCAGATTACTTTTATAGAATACAAAATCCAGGTGAAGCTGTTCCAATTGAAGATTCATTTCACGATGAACATTTATTTGAAATTTCAATATTAACACCATGGTATGCTAATTTAGCTAATTACTTTTCCACAGGAAAGGTACCTCCATCATTGAGCTCAAAGGAGAAGAAAAGACTGATTAAGCAAAGTGCAAGATATTCATGGGTTAATGGAGAATTGTTTATACTAGTTATGCTTTAATTATTAGAAGATGTATCAGAGGTGATGAAATTATTGAAATACTAAAATCTTTTCATGATGAACCTTGTGGTGGCCATTTTGTAGCCAGAGGATAGCACACAAAATCCTTAACCTTGGCTACTATTGGCCATCAATTTTCAAAGATTGAAAGAAGTATACGAGAAGTTGTGACAACTGCCAACGCATGGGTAGACCAACTACCTCAGATGAGATGCCACTACATCCACCGGTACATCTAGAGCCATTTGAAAATGGGCTTTGGACTTTGTTAGACCCATTAATCCACCTTCCAAAGGGAAAAAGAACATCTTGGTATGTACAGATTATGTGACTAAATGGGTAGAAGCAAAGGCACTTGTAAGGGAAATTGAGCAAACAGTCATTAATTTCCTTTTTGAAGAAATATTTGTTAGATATGGAGTGCCTAGAGAGATAGTAACAAACTAGGGGACTCAATTCACTTCTAGATTGGTTCAAGACATCACTAACAAGTACAAAATCAAACACAGAAGGAGTACACCCTACCATCCATAGGCTAATGGCCAAGTGGACTCTACAAGCAAGCCACTGGAAGGGATCATGACTAAAACAGTAGCAACAAACAAAAAAGATTGGGTAGATAAGCTCAATGAGGCACTCTGGGCATATAGAATCAACTAGAAAAACACAACAGGGTTTACAACTTATCAGCTGGTGTATGGCAAAGAAGTCATGCTGCCAATAGAATTTCAAATACATACAAATTGGCAGCAAACTTAGGAACTGAACTCTCTGAAGCACAACAAGAAAGAATTATCCAATTGAACTAGTTGGATGAGATGAGACAACAAGCAGTAGAAAGGACAACACTAATCCAACAACAAAGATGACAGTGGCATGATAAATGAATCAAGAAGAAAGAGTTTAAAGTTGGTGACTGGGCTCTATTATTTGACTCCAAATTTAAAGATTATAAAGTCAAATTTACAACACACTAGATGGGCCCATATGAAATACTTTAAGTTTTCCAGAATGGATTAGTCAAACTTGGAACCATTGACCAAGAAGACCAAACATTTACAATAAATGGACACAGGATGAAGATCTGCCACAATCCTGTCAGCAAAGAAGATTTCATAAAAATAGTGACACAACAAAATGAGGTTCAGATAGTACAATAGTCTATTGTGATATCTAGGCCTTAGTCATTTTTCTACTTTAAAGTTTAAAACTAAAAAAAATAAAATAATAGTTTAGATGTGAAAACCAGACTCTGTCACACTCTAAACTCAAATTCTTACAGGAAAACCAAGGAATTAGCCAGTAAGAATTCATTCTACTTCATTGGTACTTCAAAATAAAAGCCTTTGACTATTTGAATTTCAAATTGATGACTTGAGGAAAAGTCATATGATCAGCAGGGGAGGAGAAAGTTTTAACTTTTTTCATGCTTTTTCATCTCCTTATTTTTAGAATTTCGTTACAGTAGAGGAAGGAATTTGTTTCATTTTCATTCTTTAGTGGACTTTTCAACAGAGGGTTGGTGTTCAATATTTCTCAAGAAGGATTTGTTCAATCTAAATTTAAAACACATCAGAAAAAGGGACCTGTTGCTTGATAATCTTTCAGAATGGGCCTATTAAGAATAAGAATATTGCATCATCATATTATGTCATGTCCTGTACACATCAAATAAGTCAAGTAGGGTTAAATTTCAACAGGGAAACATCTGAAGGTTGTAAGAAATTTTCATTTTAATACTTGAATTTCTTTTATTAATTTCAATTTTTAAATAGTGGTTAATGATATTTATTGATTTTAGTTTCTCAATCATTCACCCTATCCTATATCATATTCACATAGCCTATCCTTCACTCAGCCGAATAGCCTAATCCCTAAACCTATACTCAGTATTCTATTCCTGTAGGATTTATTCCTATTCATAAAAACTATCCACCTTAACCTATATATCCTATTTATTTATCCTGTACATAACACTTCGATTCATAAGCCTATACTCCAATACATCAGTCAAATGCGCCAATAGATCCACTAAAACAAACTTTTTTTTTTCAGATCTAATCAAACATAGTCACAAATCATACATTTCTGAGATATGTGGTCCAGGTTCAAAGATTTAAATAGCAATGCAATTTTTTTATTTATTTTTTAATTTTTAAATTTTTTTAAATTTTTTTTTTAAATTTTTAAATTTTAATTTTTATTAATTTTATTATTTATTATTTTATTATTTTTATGGTTTTTAACTGATTTTGTTTACGAAATGCATATGTTATGATGAAATGTTTTGATTGAAAAGGGTATTAAGTGATGATATGAAAAAGTGTCATCATAACAAGGAGCAACAGATAGTTTCATAATAGGGATATTATGACAAAGTGTCATCATAACAGGGATTCCATAGTTATTCACGATCTTAGTCAAGGTTCATACCATACCATTATGCCGAAACTCATCATTTTGAATGTGATTGTTCCACATAACCATCAGGCTTATCATTACTAAGTATTGTGCTGAAGGAGAGGTTCATTACTATTGAATGCTGTGGGAAAGGTTCATTAGTGTTGAATGTTGTGTTCATTAATGTTTGATAAAGCCTAAATGTGTCAAAAAGCATTGCTCTGTTTCTGGAAACCCTAAATGCCTGAGAAATCCTCCTTGAGGCATGCATGAATTTTAATAAGGAGAGCAAGCTGAATGCATAGACAAGCATTTGCTCTATTTTTGGAACCCCAAATGCCTAAGAAACCCTCCTTGGGGTATGTGTGAAGCGTAATAACAAGAGCTACGAGTATGTTGACAATGGAAATGTCAACATACGAGTCTTAAGGCAAAAATTACACAGGACCAGTTGAGAATTAAGAAGGGGATTCCATTTGACGACAATAGCCATTTTCACTCCAGTAGAGATGAGAAACTTAAGGAAAAATAACAGAGTTCAGGTCAACGTAGGACCAGGTAGTTTTTTTCAAAAACTGTGGTCAATTTTTCTTACAGAGCAGGGTAAAAGTAAAATAATTCTCATGGCAAATAGAACCGAATTAGAACAAATTGATATTTCTAAACTGCATAAAGACTGTGTAGACATCCTTAGAGAAAAATAGTGGTTAGTTTTTCTGGAAAAATTTAACGACCACAATGAGTTAACAACCATGGAATTTGCTTCTTATTTCATTGGAGAGAGAGCTACGGTAGGGAACCTATCCTTTAGAGTTTTAGAGGATACAATTGCCCAATCTATAGGCATAAGTCCAGAGGGAGAGAAATATTTCAAAACTAAGCAGTTTAAGGAGAAATCCTAGACACATTTTGTATCTAAATCAAGAGTATCAGCAGTTAATTGGACGAAAGGAATTCCTAGGAGTTGGCTTGTTCATCCTTGGGATGAAATAGTCTATGTGATTCAAAAATTCATAACATGTGAGAGCAGATACAATATAGTGTTTCTTTATCATATTAAAATGTTGATGCATTTGAGGGGAGATTGTGTTATAAGTTTACCTTATTTTCGTCTGCAGAGTTTAACTAAGATGTCCAAAACTATACAAAAACGAAGAATTAACATGGATAGGAGCTTATATCATTTTGGCTTGGTGAAAATATTAATTGAGTTTGAATTGCAGAAGATTGGATTATCCTAGAAAAGATTTTTGGTTGCTAATGAATTTATAGTAGATGAAGAGGAACAAGAAAAGCAACAAGATCCAGAATTATTGGTTGATGTGGATGATGTAGAAGAGGAATTTTCTTAGCACATACCTAATATCTCTGCTCCATCTCGTAGCAGTGTAAAAACCAGAAAAATGGTAAGGGAAGAAATTGAGAAAGCTGAGAAGGATAAGATTTTTACCACTATGAAAGGAGGTCTAGGAAGACTAAATTTGGACAAAAAGGGAAAACATTGGAAGAAGATGACATCTTACAACAACCTTAGTATGATTATATACAAGAATTGGAAACAAAGGGCAAGGAGGAAGAACCATAGGAACAAAAATTTTCAGGCAAAAAGAAAAGGAAATTGGAAAGGAAAATTGAAAAATTGCAGGAACAACTTATGGAGTCCAAAATTCTGGAAAGAGTTGTGAAGAAAGAAAATGAAACCCTTAGAAAACAAAGTAAAAAATTTTGAGATGAAAATGAGAAGTTGAAGAAGAAGGGCAATGTAGAAATTTTGATTGTAGATTAACCTGATAATGCAATATAACTAAAAAAAAAATTTAATCTACTTCTGTAATCAATTTTAAAGAATCTTAAAAGATTTGAGCAAGATCAAGCTGAACACATATAGCCAGAAGAAGAATCAATGCACATGAAACACAGAAGAATACTTAGGGGAAAGCCTCAGCTAAAAACCCCACTATCTTTATTATCATACAAGTGGAAATATATCAGGATTACACAAAGCCTTAGCTCTCATAGCTAGCCAGCTCTCAGTACAATCCCTCATAGATGCTCACACACAAAATAGACTGCTCATAAGCTTTCTCCTCTGCCCTCCAAGCTCCTATTTCCTTGTGTTGTTTCTCCTGGGTGATCCTACTATTATCAAGTGTAACATTGATCACTCACACTGATATCACACCCTGTAAAACTGTTGAATCCTCAAGGAATAAATTCTTTCTTCATGCATGAGTTTTGTTTATAGGAAAAAACATGCAACTAATAGTACATTGTCCCTGTCTTTAATCTCAATTGGGTCTTTCTCAGAATAGACATGCATGAGTTACTGATGAGAGAATCTTCAGTTATTTGGAGTACACTAATTGGATGCATGCATGCGTTAACTGACTGAACTCACGATTAGTTCCTCAAACAATTTGGAACTAATTTAACTGGACTAACTTAGTAAACTGAGCTAACTAATTACAAATCAAATAAAACTCAATCTTATCTCCTTAATTAAGGGCTAATCTCCTTAATTTAAGGGATAACTATTGCATGACTTCAGAAAGACTTCTAACTTGAATTTATCCAACTAATTAACTCAAGATGAATTAATTAATTATTTTTCAAGCAACTAGTGAGATTAATCAAAATTGGAATATTCTTGTTGCCACATTTCAACACTCCCTCTCAACAAGAACGGGATTATTTGTCACCCTAATCCTGTCTCTGTGGAACTCGAATTTACACTTTCACAATGCCTTTGTCAAAATGTCAGCATCTTGCTCCTTGGTCGAAATATACTGCAACAACATGATCCTCCTCGCTACACAGTCTCTGAGAAGATTTTACCGGATATCGATGTGCATGGACCTATCATGAAATATTTCATTCTCAGAGATTTTGATACAACTCTGATTATCACAATAGATCACAGTTGGATCCATCCTCTGATCAAACAGACCAACTAGAATTTTCCACATCCAGATGGCCTCACATGTTGCCTGACCTACAGCCATGTATTTGGCCTCTGCGTGTTGAGTGCAACCGACCTCTATTTCCTGCTATACCAAGAAACTGCCACCGACCCAAGGTTGAAAATCCCTCATGATGTGCTCTTTCGATCTGATGGATTCCGTGCTCAATCTGCATCAGTGAAGCCCTATAGCTTCACTCCCTCTGTCCGTCTATACCATAATCCATACTAATATGTGCCTTTGAGGTATCTCAAGGCATGATTTTTCGCCTTCCAAAACATCTCGGTAGGCTGAACCATTGCTTGACTCAACTGGTTCATAGCATAGCACAAATCTGGTCGTGTGTTCACTAAGTACATTAGTGAATCCACAAGCTGCCTGTACATACTAGCCTCTACTACTTCTCCTGAAGTAACATCCTCCTTCCTCTAGTTACCTGCTAGAGGAGTTTGCATGAGCTTGCACTTCTCCATGTGGAATCTCCTAAGTATCTCATTGGCATACTTGCCCTTAGACACAAAAAACTCCCCATCCTTCTGCCACACTTCCATGCAAAGGAAGTAATGCATGAGACCCATGTATTTCATCTCGAATTCTCTTGCAAGGTCATCCTTGTAAGACATGATCAAATGATCATCACTTGTCAATATGAGATCATCAACATAAAGTAAAATGATCAACTGCTTACCTTTCACCATGATGTGGTACAGGTTCACATCCGCTTCACTCTTTGTGAAACCCAACCCAGTGAAGTAGTTGTCTATCCTGGTGTACCAAGCATGAGGTGCTTGCTTTAGCCTGTGCAAAGCTCTCTTGAGTCGGCACACATATGACTCCCAATCGAAGGTATTAAAACCTTTCAGCTACTTTATGTCCAACTCTTCCTCAATCTGGCCATTGAGGAATGTAGTCTTCACATCCATTTGATGGATCTTCCAACCCATCTATGCTGATAGTGCCAACATAGATCTGATAGATGAGTACCTTGTGACAGGAGCAAAAGTCTCATCATAGTCAATCCCCTCAACTTGTGAAAAGCCATGGGCAACAAATCTTGCCTTGTGCTTCTCCACACTACCATCAACAGCTTGCTTTACCTTGTAAAGCCAACTGGAACTCACAACTGACTTGTTCTCTAGTCTGGGAACCACATCCCAAACACTGTTACGAACTATGGAGTCATACTCCTCCACCATAGCATCAACCCAAATCGGCTGCTACACTGCTTCCTCAAAGGAAGATGGCTTGGTCTCAACACATTCCCAAAGAAGGGCCATGTATCCAGTGTACCTCTCAAGTGACCTCCTGTGTCTGTGCTAAGATGATGGTTCTCCCACATTCTCTCTTGCATCCGACAACAATCTGTTAGCTTCTCTTGTGCACTTCCGACCATCTCTAGAATAATCTGCTTGAGTGGATGTCTCCACTCCTAGAATCTCTACATGCGATTGCTCCGCATCAACCTGAGGCTCCTCTTCCTTAGGAACCAATAGTTCCTCCACAGCCTATAGTTGGAGCTCCCTCTCAAGGGAAAATCGCATGGCCTTCTCATCAAAATTGAGATCGCTACGAACCACTGTCCTTCGACTGGTAGGAAAGTACACTCGATAGTTGTGGGGTGTATCAATGTACCCCACAAGTATCCCCAACTTAGTTGTCGGCTCAAGCTTCTTCCATGCATCCTCTGTCACATGGAAATATACCGATGAGCCAAAGGTCCTGAAGTGGCCCACATCTGGTCTCTTACCAGAGAAAGCTTCCTTTGGTGTCTTCATCCCAAGTATGCGATGTGGGCTTCTATTCTACAAATAGACCGCTGTGTTGCATGCCTCAACCCACAAGTGAAGTGGTAGGCCTTGGTCATGTAGCATCACTCATGCTACCCCTACAATTTTTCTATTTTTCCTTTCGACCACCCTATTCTGCTATGGGTTATGAGTTGCCATGAACTCTCGTTTAATTCCTTCTATTGCACAAAAGTCCTTAAACTCTTGAGATACATATTCTCCAGCGTTTTTGCTTCTCAAGGCCTTGATCTTCTTCCTTGATTCTTTCTTGACCAAAGCTTTGAACTCATAAAACTTTGAGAAGGTTTGGCCCTTCTTCTACATGAAATAAATCCAACATTTATGAGAATAATCATCCACGAAAATCACATAATACCTTTTCTTCGTTGTGGATGTCATCGAGAATGGTCCACATAAATCAGTATGAACTCTCTCTAAGATCACTTTTGCTTGACCGTCTTGATCATGAAAGGAAGACTTGGCATACTTTCCCAAGGTACAACCTTTGCATGTGTCAACTTGCTCAAGTTTACCTTTGGGAAGTCTTGTAGATATCTGTTGCATTATCTTCAAGGCCCCATGATGCAAATGGCCCAACCGCCTATGCCATAACTCGCCAATGTCTTGTCTTTGCACCAATTTTGCTTTCGAACTCAATGTTGCACAATCATCTACCTCTAGTTTATAGGGATTCTTCACTCGAATCCCGATCCTCTTGGTCTGACCCATGGCTATGTATCTTAGGAACAAATTTCCTTTACTAAAGACAACATCGTAGACTTTTTACTCCAACATCGTGACCGATACCAAGTTCTTCTTCAGTCCAGGAACAAACTTCACATCTGTCAAGGTGAGAGGAGCTCCATGCTCCCTCTAAAAAGCAACCATGCCCACTCTTGAAACACTGTACTTTCCATCGTCACCCATCTCTATGTGAATCTTGAGGTCTTTCTCCTCCAAGGTACTGAATAAACTTTTATCACCGGTCATGTGGAATGAGGCTCCACTGTCAAGATACCAAACACAACCCACCATTGATGACACCATGCATGCGATGACGGTAAAGTCCATTTTACACTGAGAGGCTAATGCCCTAGCTTTAGATCCTTTTGTGGATCCCTTCTTGGACTTCTTTGATGGGAAATTAGTAGCATAATGTCCCATCTTGTGACAATAAATAATCTCACTTTAGACTTGTCACCCTTCTCCCCTCCATGAGAAGAATTTGATTTGGAATGGGGAGCCTTCCCCTTCCCTTTCCTTGCCTTACTTGCTAAGGCCATATTTTCTTCATCATCATTATTTGATGAAGAACCGTCTCGTGTGCTCCTCCTGATATCCTCCTTCATCAAATTCGACCATAGTCATCTTCAATTTGGCAGTTTACCCTTCCATTCATAGGGTCCTGATAGCTATTCCAACTCTTTAGAAGGCCAAGGAGAGTGAGGCTCACCATATCATCATTGACAGTAGTTATTCCCACACTACCAAGCTCATCTCTGCAGGTGGTGAGCTTGTTTAGATATGCGGAAATAGTATCACCCTTCTCCATCTTGATTTTCCAAAACTTATCCTTGAGCGCCAATTTCCTCTGGTCGCTACTATTCTAGTAGAGGTCTTTCAATGTCTTCCACATTGAAAATGGAGTATCCTTCCCATGGAGACTCGAGACAATATGGTCTCGAACTCCCTCCAGGATGATTTGTCTTACCTTCGCCACACACTTCTTCCACTCAGCAACTCTTGTGCATTATCTGTAGCTATCTTTGGGATTTCTTGATCAATAAAATCCTTCAAGCCATTATCTTCTAATACAACTTCTATTCTATCTTTCCATGCTATGTAATTCGAGCTGCCTTCCAAGGCATACCCGAGTCTCAAGCCATAGAACGCCATTGACCAACTTGAAGTATGATATAAATTTGATTTTCACCTGCAACCATGAACTTCAAGCTTCAAATTCTATTCTAAGTATACTATTCACAGCTTCGATAACCTTTTCTCTGATACCATGTAGAAATTTTGACGACAGATTAACCTGATAATGCAATATAACTAAAGCAAAATACTTTAATCTACTTCTACAATCAAGTTTGCAGAAGCTTAAAATATTTGAGCCAGATCAAGTTGAACACATATAACCAGAAGAAGAATCAATGCACATGAAACATAGAAGAATACTCAGGGGAGAGCCTCAGCTAAAACCCCCACTATCTGTATTATCATACAAGTGGAAATATATCAGGATTACACAAAGCCTTAGCTCTCGCAGCCAGCCATCTCTCAGTACAATCCCTCACAGATGCTCATAGACAAAATAGACTACTCATAAGCCTTCTTCTCTACCCTCCAAGCTCCTATTTCCTTGCACTGTTTCTCCTGGGTGATCCTACTATTACCAAGTTTAACACCGATCACTCACACTGATCTCACACCCTGTAAAATTTCGCAATCCTCAAGGAATGAATTCCTTCTGCATGCATGAGTTTTGTTTATAGGAAAACACATGCAACTGATGGTACACTATCCCTATCTTTAATCTCAACTGGGTCTTTCTCAGAATAGACACGCATGAGTTACTGATGAGAGAATCTTCAGTTATCTGGAGTACACTAGTTGGATGCATGCATGCATTAACTGAATAAACTCACAATTAGTTCCTCAAATAGTTTGGAACTAATTTAACTGGAATTAGCTTAGTAAACTGAGCTAATTAATTACAAATAAAAGACAACTCAATCTTATCTCCTTAATTAAGGGGTAATCTCCTTAATTTAAGGGATTACTGTTGCATGACTTCAGAAAGACTTCTAAATTGAATTTCTCCAATTAATTAACTCAAGATGAATTAATTAATTATTTTTCAAGCAGCTGGTGAGACTAAATTCGAATTTTAATTCTCAATTTTAATTCAAGGACTACTTAAAATTGGAATATTCTTGTTGCCACATTTCAACGGTTAGGAGACTCCAAGCCTATAAGGTTCAGATTGGTAAGAGGGCCTATAAATTATACAAACAGAAGAAGGCCATCAAAACTAAATACCAAAATTTGAAAACGGAATACAAGGCCTAGATGAACATCGATGCTTTACACTAGGCAGCAGAGGAAGAGGTAGAAGTAGAAGCAGAGGAAAGGGTTTGACAGGTTAGAATTCATTTGCATGAGGACATGCAAAGTCATGTGTTTGGGGGAGATGTTGGTACTAATTTATGACTAGTTATTTTATGTAAAAACCCTCTTTTATTCATCATTTTCCTTTATTTAGGCTTTAAATCTCTTCCATATTCCTTAGAAACTGATTGATATAATGTTATTTCCATTATTTTTTCCTTGGAATTAATCTTAGGAATTTTTGTGTTGAAATTGGAAATTTCCAGAAAATTACAAGTTGTTGTAGCTTCCTGTAATGGCTACATGGTTTGACATGTTTCAGGACAGATTGGGAAATTTGAGGACTTGGGGTTTGATCCTAAATGTACAAGGATGGTGGAATACCTATCCACTCTCAGATCTGAAGATTATAGGTGCTTGGTCAACACTGGTCAAACCCAACCATTTTAGCAAAATTTCCAGATTTTGTGAACAAACATTGCTATTTTTGAGATTTTGCTCAGATTGAGGATTTAAACTAATTCGACCTCCTTTGATGTAATTGTTAGGATTTCATTAGGATTATGATGAGCATGAATATCTTCCTCTTGTTGTGAATATTTATGATAAATAACTCAAAAGGAGAATTATGTAGTTTAGTAGTTGTTGATACATGAAAAACTTGGGAGCATAGTTTATGTATTTTTGATTTCTAGACTTGAATATAGAGATATAGTGTTGGAGTCCATATTTATGTTTCATATCTAGTAGTTATCCTCGTTTGAATTAGTCTAAGGTGTGCTTCCAAAGTGTGGAGGGACCCCACTACAAAGATGGTACACTTTTCCTTGAATTCTCTTTTACAATTGCATAGATAGATCTGATACTTAGAATTGTCATTCAATTCCAATGCTACAAGTTTATAAAATTGGAAATTTTTAATTGAAGAGATCCACATCTACTTTGAAAGAGTTTTGTAAGAAAACCTCACTTGATATTCATCTTGAAATTGACAATTGTGCTTTCTATTTCATGGTTTTTATCTCATAGTTTGATCTATAGTTTACTGTTCATTGGTTGTGATTTGTAGTTGCAGAGTTCAATTAGTAGTTTGTTGACTGAACCTTGTAAGAGGTTCCACTATTGTTGATCTCCAAAGCTACATATTTCATTCAGTTTTTTGTGTGATAAGTAATTAGGACTCTGTTTTCCATATAGAAAATTAGATTTGTTTCATTTAAGTAAATGCTTAAGTGTTAAAAAGACAAAGAGAAACCTCTTGTAAAAGAGCATTGTTGATTTTTGCACATTAAGCTATAATTTAGAAGTAAATCATTATATATATATATATATATATATATATATATATATATATTAGATAGCATCTCTAAGCGTAACTACTGAGGTTGACAGAGAAATTGAAGCCTAATTTACACCAGTAAGCAAGGTCCAACACAAGTACACCTGAGTGGGAGTTTTATTTTGAACCTCTTCCTGGAGTTGTTCAATCTGTTGCCTTGTAACTTCCAAATTATTTTCCATTTGTCTATTCTTGACCATCAAATATTTTGTGTTTGGCTTAGAAGCTCCCACAAAGGCAATGTTGGTTGTAACAATTACTTCATGATTCTTTTTGGTGTCTTATTTCTTTCTTTCAAAATTTTCTTTTGAAGCTCATCGAAAGTTAAGCTGCAAATATCCATGACTAGACCTTCATCAAGAGGAGCAATTTCTTCTTCATCATCTAGAGCTTTCCCTTTTGCAAGAGGAGGGGGAGAGTGAGAGATGATCTATTCCATGTAAAGCATGAGACCAACATCCTAATTATACCGTTGGAACTCTACCTCCATGTATTGAATCACTATCAATTCTTCAATCTCCTAGGCAATTTCTTTATCTTATTGTTGTTTGATTTCTTCTTCTAGTAGTTGGTTTTTCTCTTCTTCTTCGACTTGCTTCAACATTATTTATTCTTTCTATTTTATCATCATTTATTATTCTTGCATAAGACTTTACTCTTTTTATTTCTTCTCATGTTCTTCCTTCCATCTCTACTCTTCCTCTTGCCTCTTCTATTTCTTGTTTCTCTCTATTGCCATAGCCACTTTCAAGATAACTAGATCTTCTTTATATTTGCAGCTTTTCTCTCATTTGCTGGATTGTGTACAACCTTCCTTTTATACTTTATGTTCACTTGGTTGAAATTATTTGATGGCCTTGATTTTAGAGTAGCTTCTTTTTTTGGAGTCACATATGATGGACCTGCATGGTTCACTGGTGCATGAGCCTTAGAGGCATGATAACAATTTTTATTATTTTCCTCCTCTGGTCTAGAATAGGTATTTCTTAGCCAATTTGAATTTATCTTAGAAAAATGATACTTGCAAACACTTATGGGATCATACGGGTGGTACTCCATAAGACCTGTTATCACTCCAGGAAACTCTCCTAGGTTGCAGCTCGGAGATGCCTGGTAACATATAATCTTCAATATTGTTCTCAGAACTATTGGAATGGATGATGGTTTGGATCAAGTTATATAACCATTTCAGCTCTATTCTCACTCAAAACATGCATGAACACTCTCACCAATACAAGGCTTTAGACCACTAATGCTCAATAATTTATAGATTCAATGGATAGATGGAGAATACTGACTGTACCAGTAGATTGCATACATAAACACATATGAATGGCAAGAAACAAGAAGTAAATGAGACTTGCAAGTCTAATTTATCAATGCAGAATTAAGATGATAATTATCTAGCATTAGAAATAGCAGAAAACCTGAATAACCTATTCAAGTGCAAGCATAGAATGGCAAAGGGAATGGACATTGAACATATAATAACAAAATAAGCTTATATTGCTAGAATGAAGATGAGAAGCTTGAAGGCATAGAGGAGGAACAATCTCTAGAAGTTGAACTTGTATTGCATCTTACTTTCGTCTATTTATAGCTTGTTTACAATTCTCTTGAGCTCTACGAGGCTCAGAGTCTTAATCTTCCTAATCTTCCTTGTTAACTGATTGATTCCCTCAATAGGCAAGCATGGATAAGAGGTTTTCTCCTTCTAACAAAAGAATAACCGCATTAAGATATTTTGGATAGTTTGTTGTGCTGTCTGGGAGCTCTCTCATGCTAGAGATGCCCCATGATGTTGGTTTTGATGAGCTGTGTTGGGCTATTGATGCGATGTGTTGCTCCATGATATTTCTATTTCAGGCTAGCTATGTACTGTGTTTCACTGTGTTGCTTCTCGGCCTCTTTGTCGGTTTGGGAAGGAGTTGTGCATGCTGTGGCCCTTTCAATGGTTTAACAACGCATGCTTTCTGTCAAAATAGAAGATCACTACCCTATTATGGACCTCTGTTGAAAATAATGAATACTTTTGTTTTAAACAGAAAACACAACAACACTGAGAAATCCTGTCCCTCTCTGTCCTTTTTGGACTTCAAAAGTCCTCAAAAATGATTTATTCCTCTATTGGGTCCGCCCTTCGGGTCGCTGTCGCCAGTTGTCAATGGCTTGGCCTTGTGTATTTGCTTTGTATTCCGTAATATGTAAAAACACTCAAAATGTATGAAAACTGGCTTTGGCAGACTTCAGATATTATATATTTCACTTCCCGGACCCTTTCGGGTCCAGGCCTCATCACAATCGCATTGTCACAAGGTTCCTTTGTATTTCATTCAAAGAACAAAAAAATACAAAAATACATTAAAAATGGCTAATTTGCAGACTTCAAATATTATAAACATCATATATAATGTCGTCGGTTCTAGTCATGAGGTCGCACCATATGTATATGCAAAGGCCCCGCCCTCATGGTTTCCGCAGATAGTGATCCGACAATGTAATATAGGTTGTCGATCTGAGCGTGCGATCAACGGTCCATGTTTAATCATCGATCGCAATCGCTCATTCCTCCTGGTCTGTGTCAATAAACCGTTGAATCACCTCCGTCGATTGTGACCTGTAGATCCAATCATCAACGATCGCTAATGGGCATTGTCTTCCACCAATTGCCACTGCCCACCGGTGCCGATCAAATCCGCCGATGCAATCTGCTGCTTAGATCTAGGCTGTTGATCTGCTAGTTCTAACGACTGCAGTGCCTTCTCAATTCTAAGCCCGTGATAATGGTTTTTTGACTGTTTTAATGCGTTTTTGCCTCCCGATAGTGCATTTCTGCCCTTCCAAGGGCTCTCCTCCCTCAATTTTTTCAATCTTTCAATGATCTTATGCACTTTTGAAGACTTAGGGATTTATTTGGAGAATATTTGGATCCGTTTGCATGATTTTAAGCAAACTTTGAAGAATATAGGAGTTTTTTGGATCCATTTTTGGGCCAAACGCCTCCAAGGCCAACATTGGCTCCTTTTGGGGATGAAATCCTCCCTGTGAGGTTACAAGAACTACAGAACAATGCCTTTCCTGTAAACAACAAGATCAAATCTTCCTCCTAGTGTTGCATTGGGCATGGAGTCTATTTAGCATGAAATAAAAACTTGGAAACAACATATTTACAATATCAAGGCTTGAAAGCCTTAATTGAAATAAAGTTTAAAGAACAACCCATTGACTGGGCCATAAAAAAAATCTCCTCCTTCCTTTAATGTATCCTTTTTGAGAAAACAATCACCAAACTGAAAATTGACCCTTTTCACCTTTCTATCAAAGGTTTTTTTGTCTTGGTCAATGTGAATACTAGCAAATTCATCAAAGACTTGCAAAAGCTTATTGATTTGATCATCTACTTCAAAAACTTTCTAGCATTTGACATTATCAGGCAGAGATGGTCTATATTTCACCTCATCTCTGTATGCTTTCAGCCTTGGATGTTTTACTTGGAAGGTTTTGTACACCTGCTGAATGATAAGGTTTGCTTCCTACTCTGCTGTGTCATTTGTGATTTGAAAAGCTAATATAAAAGATGAATCAATGCATTCTTGAGTGGGGGACACAAGGACTTCACTTGTTCCTACAACTTCCTTAGAGCAAGCCCCATCAAAGAACATGTCCCAAATCTATGGGCCTTCTTCTTTTGTAATCTAGCAAACTAGTTTCTTAAGCTGAGTGGAGGCTTGGATGGCTTTAGGCTCAAGAGCCTCAAGGATAGATGTCCTGAAGGACTCATTCTCTATGGATAGAGCTTTGAGGATGATAGGATGAAATACTAGTTGCTTTTTCTTATTAGCTTGTTGTTTTGTAGGGGCAACATCTTTATGAACAGGAGTTTCCTTGACATTATTCATCATCGACCTCAGATTATATTGGTGCTGATCTTCAGTTTGTAGAACAACTTCACCATCCCTTTCTTGGATGATATGGTCATTGAATAATGACTTCTCATAGGCATCTTTGGTTAAAAAAGTGGCACTGCCTTTGTCTTCCATACAATGGATCTCATCATCTTCCTCCAATTTCTCTTCTTCCATGACTGCATTTTGAAAAGGGGTCTTCACCCTTTGGTCTTCATTGGCCTCTTTACTTCTTTGAAAAATCTGCAACTGTCATTAGGTCTTCTATATGGATTTGGATTTGGAGGAGCAAAGGTGTTAGGAACCCTTCCTTTCACAGAGTGTTGCTCAACCTTTAATTTGGAAACTTCAGAGAATAATGACTCTATCATCTTAGCCATTTTATCAATCTTGGATCTGAAGATGATGAAGGCTCGCCCCTCTGTCTCCTTCTATCAGCATTACCCTTGAGCTTTTCTGCAACCATGATGTTTGATTCTACTTACAGGGCTGCATCTCTCATATCAGCCAAAGAAGCACATCGCCTCTCCCTCAATAGTAAATAGAAGTTAGAATCAAAGGTACTAGCATAGATGAGTCTAGCAGAGGTAGTGGTGGGTTTTAATTCAGTTGGTATCTTGATGTACATGCGGTTAAACCTCTTATTAAAATCAGATAGCATCTCACCATTTTCCCTCTGTAAGTTCCCAAATTTAGCGTGGTAGTAAAGGAGATCCTTATTATCCCCCTAATGCTTTAGGAATGCACCATCTAAGGCCTCAATATCTGCTATAGATGCTGGGGTTAGTTCTCTCAACCATTTTCTAGCCTCTCCATCTAGGCTTTGGACAAAGACTCTCATCCAGACATCATCTTCACTAATGTCCACGTTATCAGCATAGCTATACAATGACTCAAGATGTTCTTCAGCTGAAACACCTTTAGTACCAGTGGAATTAGGCATATACTTCTGATATTCTCTAGTAGGCATAGCATTCAAAGGAGTGGGCAATATTCGAGCTCCATACCTAGCAGCTATGGTTCTTTCCATTTTGGTAGGTGCTTGTGGGCTTGCCATAGTTGTGGTGGCTAAAATAGTATTGGCAGTCTAAGTCATAGAGGGCTAAGGAGTGGTTGATAAGACTAAAGGAGTTTGATGGATAGGAGGTGAGGTTTCCTTTGGGCTTACAAAAAAAGAACCTGAAGAATAAGGAGCTTTATGAACCTTTGAATGTTTTTCTTCACTGCTAGTATTAGATGCTATACTCTCAACATGTATTTGTTCTATTACAAGCCTTTCTTGAAGAGATATAGAAGATTGTTTAGGTTTACCTGAACCTAATGCTCCTTTTTGCAATACCTTTCTTTCTTTAATTATTTTTTCAGGGTTAGGTATTGGGTTAGGCTGTAGCTTCTGAGGATTTCTTCGAGTACGCCTCACAAAGTGAGACAGAATTATGAAGTGGAGTTGCCAAGAGGTTTGACATCCAGTAGAGTCACTAGATAGATAATTACAACCAAAAATGTGCCCAGACTTTGTTTATCATCAAAGTTGGATCTGTGTCATTTCCCAAGGAAGCTGAGCTTCAGTTTCCTCTCCCTGGCAGTGGCGCCAATTATGTTATCACTCCAGGAAACTCTCCTAGGTTGCAGCTCGAAGATGCCTGGTAACATATAATATTCAATATTGTTCTCAGAACTATTGGAATGGATGATGGTTTGTGTTAGGTTCCTATACCAATAGGTTTCATCTTTCATGATTGATAGTGGTAGGGCTAAATATGTTCATCATTGCAGGCTGCAAAGGTTCCATATTTTGTGTACATGCTATGAAAATTAAAAAATGAAAAGAGGGTATGCCTTAAAAGAATAATCAAAAGGCAAGAAAATCAAATGGTCAAAGAGAAAAGTGAAAATGAACCCAAACCAAAGACCAGGAAAGTGGCTAGTCAAAATGCCACTACTATCTTTTGGGGCAGTATCATACTCTGGCAAATACTGTTGCTAATCATACTTGATGGATGGCCCAATAGTCTAAACGGAACATGCCATGGTTTAATTGCTTGCTGCAGGATAGAGAATGTTCCCTGTCCAAATAGCTCAAGCTTTGGCAGATGACTAGCTAGGTAGAGAAATGAAGGTGCCCAACTGCTTAATCTAGGTCCTTGGAAGAAATAAGGGTACATTTTAGATAGGAGGGCAGTCAAAAGAAAAAGAGGACAATCAAGGTCTGCTAATTCAAGTGCACCCAGTTCAATAAGAAGAAAAAAATGTTAGGATTACTAGGATGGGTAAGTAGTGCAAGGTTGCAGAAATGGAGGGCCATCACCAACTGGCTTATTAAGTGCAAAGACTCATGCCACTCAGGGTATTGGCATCAAAAGCAGAGAGTGGAGGACAAGCATTGGAAGCATGTCTAATTTCCCCTATTTTCCCCCAAACATCATTTACTAACACCCCCAAGGGCCTTGAGATCTTCTCAAGTGTCCAGTTCCACTTCACTTCATGGCAAGCTACTGGGTCAAACCATGAAGTTTAAGCATGAAAAGAAGCCACATTTTTTGTGTAAAAAATCTTTCCTATCATTTCATTTATCTTCAAATTCCTAAGTTTTACCTCTTAGAACTTAGCTTTACCCATTCATTCACCTCACAAAGCCATATTAACCACTAATGTACTATTTAGCTCCCTAACTCCCCCCTTCCCTAATTCTATTAGAATCTATAAAAAAATTCCCCAAAAATATGTATAAATACCCTCCCCCTAGCATTATAGCTATATAACCCTTCCTTGGGGAAATATTAACCTATCAGGGGTTGGTATTAGCCCCTTTGTCCCTAGACTATGTTTTTTATCAAAAAATTATGGTTAAATGTCAAAAAATCCGAAAGCCCGCCCTCATTAAACCCATTTACCCCTTTATCCGCCAAAAAGTCATTTTATTAAGTTTTTTAATTAAAACATTTTATAAAGTGGGCACCTAACCCATAAACCCAAATCCTAAAGTTTTCTACCCCCCCCTTGCGCCTGATTTAATTAAATCTATTTAAATATTGGGCGAGTCCCCCTTACCTTAACGCGCCGTGACATCAGGTTTACCACCCACCGCCCGATCGTTGACCCCGCCCATCTAACGTTGGGCGGTCATTCTTATGGAGAAGTCGCCCAACCTTTTGCGTCCAGGGGATTGGCGGTATTTCCACCGTACCCCCGCCACGCGTCAGCCTCCCACTGTGTTCGCTGCCCCCCCCTCAATACCGTTTACCACCCTCAGGCCTTTCCGGGAAACCGCTTACCGCCTTCCTCCCGCGCTGACGTCACGCCCCCGTCAGTGTGATGTCACCTCGCCCGTTCTGCCACTGTGCCTCCACGTCATATCCGTGTCACCTGTCCACCTGTCCACCCTGCCACCGTGTCACTGCCACTTGGGCACCCACGTCAGCTTCCATGTCACCCTTCCGTACCCGGGCCCATGATGACGTCAGCATGACGTCATCACCAAAAAGGCGGCAAAGGGAAAAAAATGCATACAAAGACGAGAATTAGCCGTTATTGGTCATTGTTGTTCATTGTTTCCGGAGCTCCTCTGCATGCGAAAACGACGTGCAACGGTCAAAACACAAATTTCACCCGCCAAAGTTGCTGCCGCCCTCATCGTTGACCCGAGTACCTGCAATTTGTCCAGTTCAAAGTCTCCTACGCCATAAAAACCAGGTATTTGCCACAGGCGACCTTCTTTACCCCCTGTTCTCCTTTGTTCTCCTAATTTCCTGCATAAAAACTCTGCTAAAAGCTCCCCACTAATAAATTGGCCACTGAAATTTACTTAAGAAGCTGGTAAAACCCCTGCGCGACAAAACTCTGGAAGAAACTTGTGCCCCTCTGCAAAATTCACCATAAAAACAATTGAAGGAGTTGAGCTACCGGCTAAAAAACAAATTCACCAGTTCCCTCACTCCTGTTATAAGAAATCCCTTGGGAGCAACCAACTAATTAGCTCAAACACACTCTGCTTCTTCAAAACAGAGTGCCCCACAGTTCATTAAGCCTATAATAGCCTCCTTACACTGTCAAGTTGTTCACTGCCAAACAGAAGTTAGCAAGCATTCTCTAGCCTTTGTACCAAACCTGAAAATCTAGTAAAACATCCAATTAAAATCAGACATGGCCACTCCAGCTGCTCTGGATGTAGCTCCTAAGAATCCACCTAGTAAAGAACTGGAAGCTATGCCACTGGTGGACAGTGATTTCCTCATTACAGACTTTGTGGCAGAGAGGAATCACTTACAGACCTTCTGCCAGCTAAGGAACAATCACTTGGACAACAGTGACATGTATGGCATCTGGGAATCCAATCTGCCCACCTACTTCCTGCCTTCTGTGAATGTTTTCCCTGAAGTCATTCACCTTTGTGCAGAAAACTATGACCAGAAGCTCAGAGCTGTGAAGTCTCCATCTGGGAACATCCTCTTGTACATAACACCAGATTCCATCAATCAAATGTTGAATTACAACCAAACCCAGCTGCTATACCCATTCTCCGTTAAGTACTTGCTAGATGAGGGCTCCAAGCTCTCTAGCACAGACATTGCTGCAGTAGCCAAGAGATTCATGAAGGCAGACTGCCAACCTTCTAGGCCACCTCCTTTTTCATATGTAGATTTCAATGAGGTAGGAAAGCTGCTGGTGGATATGTTAACCTCTGTGCTGGGGTTCACTACAAATGAGCATGTTGATGAAACTGTGCTGGTCATGTTGTCGCATATAGCCTTGAGAAACCCCTTGCTATGAAGTACAATTATGCCAAATATATTGCCAATAAGATACATGACCAATTGTCAAGATTGAATAGGGAGGCAATATTTAAGTATTCATCATACATCTATCACCTATTCATGTATTATCAAACAGATTACTTCCAGTGCCCAATCAAGAAGCTAGACTCACAGGGTGAGAGGAGGTCTATTATCTTCTGGTCTTCAGTCTTCCACAAAGTCCAGAATTCCCCCTACTCATACTGTGAATTTATTGGCCAGTTTGTATATCCAGTCACATGCCTCTTAAAGAGGACTCCTCCTGCCAGATTGTCCAATTATATGCAGAAAATATTGCAGCTATCTAGGAGTTACAAAATAGGTGATTGGTACTTGTACCAAAATCACACAGTCATCAGAATCTATGGTTGTAAGCTCTGTCCCTACAGGCTCCCAAAATATGTGCCTATGAGGTTGTTTGCCCTGGAATACTACAAACAACTCATAAACTCTGATCTTACACACTTCCACAGTGCTAAGAAGAAAGCCAACCTAAAGTTCAGAGACCACCTAGGCCCATTTATCATGAATAAGAAAGATGGTTGGCAAGAAGCTGATCAAATACCGGGGCAACAACTCAAACTCAAAAGAAGCTTCTGGTGGGTCCCTTATGACCCTGAAGGTTTCATCAGTGCTAGGAGGGTCAAGTATAGGCTGCTAGCCTATAAGCATTGCCCATACCCACAAATACAACACTTTTCCAACCAAGATGAATGGGTACCTGAATCAATAGTAGAGGAATTGACTCAAGAAGAAAAAATGGAGCAGATTATGAAAGATTTGGAAAAAAATCTTGACTTGGATTCTTGTCAACAGGTCTTGTTCAAACAACCAATCCAAGTAAGAGAAGGAACTTCTACTGCTACAGCTACAAAGAACACCCAGTAAGCTCCTGCAACAACAACTACAGAAAAGGGGAAAGATATAATGGATGAACAGCAAAAGGCAGAGACAGGGCAGACCAGCACCTCAAAGGATCAGACTCAAGGGCAAGCCCCTTCACAGCAAACTGGACCACCCCAAATCCCAGTTCTACAAACTCCTCTCAATGAAGAGAGAGGAAAAAGGAGAGATAGAGAGGAGGTCACACCTCCAACAGGGTCATCACAACAACCTGAAGCCAAGAGGCCGAGGATTGACCCTGAAACAGAAGAGGGAGATATCAGTGAGGAAAGGGCAGAAAGCCACAGTAAAGAAAGGCAAACAAGCCAACAGACTGCCACTAAATCATTTCAGCTAGAACAAGCCCTACAACACACCACAGAGTTATCCTCCTCAAGACAACAGGGCAAGAAACCAGCTGCAATCAAAGAAGGCTTTATAGAGATCAAGGCACAAAATGAATTGTTCAGAGTGCAGCTCTATGATCAATTTTTGAAGACAACTCCAGCCAAAAAACAAAGATTGATGGCTGCCTATGATATTAAAGAGGAAAAAATGATCTTTACTCATTTAAAGCCTAAAGTCCCACATCCCAAGACCTCTGTAGATTACTATAGAACGAAATTGGAGGTCTTTTCTAAAGACATACACCCCATGGATCAGATTGAGCTGCACAAACAGACTGGGGAAATGGTGTATGCAACACTTGCAGACAGGGCCATGTTGGCCCATCAGCTAAAAGAAGCCCCGAAGAACACAAACACACAGCTTGATTTGGAAAGGTTGTCTTCCTCTACAAAGGACAACAGAATAAAGACATTGGAAGACATAATAATTGATTTGGGACATGACCCAAAGGATCCAAAGGGTATTAGGGCCCTTATGAAGAAAAAAGAGGATGACATTGTTGCACTAAGAAGGCAGGCAAAATTACCTCCTACCATTCACCCTCAAACAACAGAACTTGCACAAGAAAAGCAAGTAGATAATGCCATGGAGCTGCTTCTGGTGATGAATCAAAGAATATTACAAATGGAAGAAAAATTAGAGAAAGAACTGCAGGACAAGCAAGGGGAGTCATCCTCCCAACCCCCTCAAACATCAACAACTCTTGGACCTGCCCCTCCCACACAAGCAGCAGCAGCCCCTCCTGCTATTCCAACACCTACCACAGCTACATCAGAAACAGGAGCAACAGTAGAAGCAACAGCAGCAGCAGAATCCAGCATTAGCATGGAGGACTTGATGAAAGCTGTTAAAGAGCTTGAGACTCAAGTAACTGAAATAAATGAAGCCAAGGATAGACTGGCCAAGCTGGAGACCAGTTATGACAAATCCAAGATGACTGTTGCAGAGAAGCAAAGAGAAATAAAGGCCTTAGAGGCCAAAGTAGAAACTCTGGAAAATGAATTTCTCCTAGGTAAAACCCTAGCAGAAATAAAGAAGATAATTTGGGCCAAAATTGGCCAATCAATACAGGACCAATGGAGGTCAATCTAGGCAATCTATGAGTAGGTTGAGCTGATAGGCATGGCTCCATGTGGAAATCCAAAGAGCTAGAATAGCACTAGGAATAATGCCCGAGCAGGCCACTAAAATGATGCATTTCCTCAATAACTGCACTAGGGAGGAACTGGCAGCTTTGGAGATAAACAGTAGAACAGACACCATCCTGACAGCTAAAAAGGTGTTGAACTTAAGGAACTTCACTCAAACTCTGGAGAGAAAATGTCAGGAAATGAAAGCAGAGATTGATGAATTCAGGGCAAAAATGACAGTATTACAGGACAAAGGACTGCCAAGCCTAGTGACTGGCACATGACAGCTGCTGTCATATAATCAGTATATGACAAGGATGACAATTATGTTGAAAATCAAATAACAGCTTCTAGCAGCTCCACAGAAGAAGCAGGGCCTCCCTTTGGGCATTCTCTGTATGACAACTTAGAAAATCTATTTTTTATAGAACATGAGATAAATCATCTGTTTGAGGTGCCTCCAAACTTCTACAGATATACAGAGGCAGATGAAACACTGGTGAAAATAAGGAGGCATCAGCTACCTCCAGCTGATTGGTGGCAAGCAGTGCTGGAAATTTTGCCCAGATAATGCCACTATGATTATTCCTTTTTGAGAAAAACCAAGTCTCGGTCACGGTACAGGTTAGCAGACAGATCAACACACAGGTATCACAGGGAGCATCCATACAAGTGACTCACCAACACACCCAGACAGCAGGCTCAATTAACGCAGAGATAAAGGCACAACTACAACCTACTTTCCTGAGCCATAAAGTCAAAAGCTGTCTGAGAGAAAGATAGCTGCCATCTCAGCATTAAATGCTGTAGTTATGTTTTTCATTTACTTTTTGTAAGAGAGTTGGTGGTGCAATTTATTGCAGAATAACTCTCTATTGAGATATTTTGTACCCCATTTTGTATATATATCCCCTCAGATAATGTATTGAGGGGTTGGTTGTAGTGAAATTCTTTCTGAAGAGCTCTATTGTATATTTGAGACATTTTGATAATACAAATTGCTGGTGGAGGTTTCTGGTTCCTATGCTGTCTGAAGATGGAAATGAATAGCTCTGTTTTGTTACAGAATTCTTGTGTCATTTGCTGGAGCAATAAGTTTCTCTAAACTGTGTATGTGTTTTCTGTGTTTTCCATAATTCTTATGTTTTAATAATCCTAGTAAATAGAGAAAAAGAATAGCCCAGGATTTGTTTTGAACACCCTATGCTCAATCTCTATTTCTAAATATGTTTTCCTCTGGATTAGCCATGGATATGAATTCTTGATTGCTCATGTCTAAACTAATTCTGTCATGGTGAATATTGTTTAAGAATTCTTAACTTCTCTTAAGCAATACGTTCATTTTTCTTTATTAGTATAGTGAAAGATTCTTAACTTCCTTTCACTCACTAATTCCATAATTTCATCAAAAAATATGGTAAATTTCCTCACATATGCGTATCTGGCTCTGTAGCAACACTCTGCCTTCATAAACCTACTTCAACAGCACACTACCTCAACTCCATTGCCCAATATACCAAACTGTTCCATGATCTATATTTCAGTTTTGTCTGGATTCACTAACCCACCAAATTCAAAACAAAACAGCACACCATAACTAGCCTAAAAACATTCATCAACAAAGCTAAATTTTAAAGAGAGAGCCCACTCTGGTTGCAGGTAGGCTAGGACCTGTAGCTAAAAGATTGGTCAGTGGTTACCTCGGCTGTATTCCCTTTAGGAAGCAGGGAACAACCTGAGTGTTAATAGTTTGGATCAAGTTAGATAACCATTTCAGCTCTATTCTCACTCAAGACATGCATGAACACTCTCACCAATACAAGGCTTTAGACCACTAATGCTCAATAATTTATAGATTCAATGGATAGATGGAGAATATTGACTGTACCAGCAGATTGCATACATAAACACATAAGAATGGCCAGTTACAGGAAGTAAATGAGACTTGCAAATCTAATTTATCAATGCTGAGATAAGATGACAATTATCTAGCATTAGAGACAACAAAAAACCTGAATAACTTATTCAAGTGCAAGCATAGAATGGAAAAGGGAATGGACATTGAACATATAATAGAAAAAAATCTTATATTTCTAGAATGAAGATAAGAAGCTTGAAGGAACAGAGGAGGAACAATCTCCAGAAGTTGAACCTGTATTACATCTTACTTTTAGCTATTTATAGCCTGTTTACAATGCTCCTGAGCTCTAAGAGAATCAGATTCTTAATCTACCTGATCTACCTTGTTAACTGATTAATTCCCTCAATAGGAAAGCATGGCTTGGAGGTTTTCTCCTTTTGACAAAGAATAACTGCATTCAAATATTTTGGATAATTTGTTGCGTTGTCTGGGAGCTCTCTCGTGCCAGAGATTCCCCATGATGTTGGTTTCAATGAGCTGTGCTGGGCTATTGATGCGATATTTCTGTTTCGATCTTGGGATTTGAAGATGATGAAGGCTCACCCCTCTGTCTCCTTCTATCAACATTACTTTTGAGCTTTTCTACAGCCATGATGTTTGATTCTACTTCCAGGGCTACATCTTGCATATAAGCCAAAGAAGCACATTGCCTCTCCCTCAATAGTAAACAGAAGTTAGAATCAAAGGCACTAGCATAGATGAGTCTAGCATAGGTAGTGGTGGGTTTTACTTCAGCTGGTATCTTGTTGTACATGCGGTTAAATCTCTTATTAAAATCAGGCAGTAGCTCACCATTTTCCCTCTGCAAGTTCCAAAACTTAGTGTGGTAGTAAAGGAGATCCTTCTTATCCCCCCAATGCTTTAGGAATGCATCATCTAAGGCCTCAATATCTGCTATAGATGCTGGGGTGATTTCTCTCAACCATTTTCTAGCCTCTCCATCTTGGCTTTGGACAAAGACTCTCATCCATACATCATCTTCACTAATGTCCATGTTATCAACATAGCTATAGAATGACTCAAGATGTTCTTCAACTAAAACACCTTCAGTCCCAATGAACTTAGGCATATACTTCTGATATTCTCCAATAGGCATAGCATTCAAAGGAGTCGGCAGTATTAGAGGTCCATACCTAGCAGCTATGATTCTTTCCATTTTGGTAGGTACTTGTGGGCCTGCCATAGCTATGGTGGCTAAAAGAGTACTGGAAGTCTAAGTGATAGAGGGCTAAGGAGTGGCTGATAAAACTAAAGGAGTATGATTGATAGGAGGTGAGGTTTCCTTTTGGCTTACAACAAAAGGAGAACTTGAAGAATAAGGAGCTTTATGAACCTCTAAGAGTTTTTCTTCACTGCTAGTATTAGATGTTATACTCTCAACATGTATTTGTTCTATTACAAGCCTTTCTTGAAGAGATATAAAATATTGTTTAGGTTTACCTGAACCTGATGCTCCTGTTTGCAATACCTTTCTTTCTTTAATTATTTTTTTAGGGTCAGGTACTGGGTCAACTTGTAGTTTCTGAGGATTTCTCTGAGTATGCCTCACAAACTGAGCCAGAATTATGAAGTGGAGTTGCCAAGAGGTTCGGCCTCCAGTAGAGTCGCCAGATAGATGATTAAAACCAAAAATGTGCCCAGACTTTGTCTATCACCAAAGCTGGATCTGTGTCATTTCCCAAGGAAGTTGAGCTTCATTTTCCTCTCCCCAGAGGCGACGCCAATTTTGTTATCACTCTAGGAAACTCTCCTAGGTTACAGCCTGGTAACATATGATCTTCAATATTATTCTCAGAATTATTGGAATGGATGATGGTTTGGATCAAGTCAAATAACCACTTCAGCTCTATTCTCACTCAAAACTACATGAACACTCTCACCAATACAAGGCTTTAGACCACTAATGCTCAATAATTTATAGATTCAATGAGATGGAGAATACCAACTATACCAGAAGATTGCATACATAAACACATATGAATGGCCAGATACAAGAAGTAAATGAGACTTGCAAATCTAATTTATCAATGCAAAGATAATATGACAGTTTTCTGGCATTAGAGATAGCAGAAAACCTGAATAACCTATTCAAGTGCAAGCATAAAATGACAAAGAGAATGGAAATTGAACATATAATAGCAAAATAAGATTATATTGCTAGAATGAAGATGAGAAGCTTGAAGGAACAGAGAAGGAACAATCTCCAGAAGTTGAACCTATATTACATCTTACTTTTAGCTATTTATACCCTGTTTACAATTCTCTTGAGCTCTAAGAGGCTCAGAGTCTTAATCTGTTTGATCTACCTTGTTAACTGATTGATTCCCTCAATAGGCAAGCATGGCTCGGAGGTTTTCTCCCTATGATAGAAGAATAATTGCATTAAGATATTTTGGATAGTTTGTTGCGGTGTCTGGGAGCTCTCTCGTGCCAGAGATGCTCCATGATGTTGGTTTTGATGAGCTGTGCTGGGCTATTGATGCGTTGTGCTGCTCCATGATATTTCTGTTTCAGGCTAGCTGTGTGTTGTGTTGCGTTGTGCTGCTTCTCAGCTTCTTTGTCGGTTTGGGGAGGAGCTACGTGTGTTGTGGCCCTTTCAATGGTTTAACAATGCATGCTTTCTATTAAAATAGAACAGTGCTGCCCTATTGTGGACCTCTGTTGAAAATAATGAATATTTCTATTTTAAATAGAAAACACAACAACACTGAGAAATCTTACCCCTCTCTGTCCTTTCCGAACTTCAAAAGTCCTCAAAAATGATTTATTCCTCTATCGGGTCCGCCCTTCGGGTCGTTGTCACCAGTCACTAATGGCCTGGCCCTGTGTATTTGCTTTGTATTTCGGCATACGTAAAAACACTAAAAATGTATGAAAAATGGCTTTGGCAGACTTCAGATATTATATATTTCACTTCCTCGCATTGCTCCAAGGTTCCTTTGTATTTCATTTAAACAATGAAAACACACAAAAATACATTAAAAATGGCCAATCCGCGGACTTCAAATATTACAAAACATCATATATAATGTCGTTGGGTCCGGTCATTGGGTCACACAATATGTATATGCAAAGGCCCCGCCCCATGGTTTCTGCCGGTAGCGATCCAGTGACGTAACATGGGCCGTCGATCTGCACCCGCGATCAATGGTCCATGTTTAATCACCAATCACAATCACTCATTCCTCCTGGTCTGTGTTGATAACCGTCGACTCGGCTCTGCTGATTGCGACCTGCCGATCCGATCGTTGGTGATTGCTGATCGGCAGTGTCTTGCACTGATTGCCACTACCTGTCGGTGCCGACGCAGTCTGCTACTTAGATCTGGGCTGTTGATCGGCCAGATCTAACAACTGTTGTGCCTTCCCAGTTCTAAGCTTGCGATAATGGTTTTTTGACTTTTTTAATGCGTTTTTGCCTCTCGATAGTGCATTTCTGCCCTTCCAAGGGCTCTCCTCCCTTGCTTGTTTCGACATTTGGGTGATCTTAAGCACTTTTGAAGACTTAGGGAGTGCTTTGGAGCATATTTGGATCCATTTGCATGATTTTAAGTAAACTTTGGAGACTTTGAGAGTGTTTTCTCTCCATTTTTGGGCCAAATGCCTCCAAGGCTAACAAGACCGAACTTGAATTTTTCCAACTCATTACCTTCAGTTTCTACAACCTTTATATTCTTAATTTTTCAAGATCCCACCTGCAAAGGAAGAGTGGGAAAAAGCACTTTATTTTTCCTTGGAAATATTGATGATAAGCTTGTGGAAAGATAGTAGTACACAATCTCCTGTATGACCAATTTATTAGTGGCATATCTCAGTAATCTAAGTGATGAATTTAGAAAACCAAACACCCTGAGGTAAGTGCCATCTGGTGAGGAAAACCAATAGACAATTTCTGCTACTACATCCATAGCCTCACGAGACATGCAAGGTGGCTCTTCCTCGAAGATCATCTGGTAGAATATTAAGAGGAAGTGATCAGACAAATTCTCCATAACTACTCTATAAATGCACTTTGAAAGAAATTTGCATTAAATATGAACAACGAGCTCTTTTAGTGTCCAAGTCGAGCTCATGTCGAGGAAATAATTCTGAGCACATATCCTATCCAACAGGTATGCATACATATAAAATCTGTTTTTTGTTTTCCCTTGTGAGGATTCTTTACATTAGTCACATTGATCAAGAGCCATTGAGCCAAAAATCTAACCAAATGAATATCTTTCCTTCATTGACAATCTGATGCAAAATATATTCCCAACCTTCGGGAAAGGTTTCAATACTCTTATGACCATAGATCAGACAACATAATACAATCAGGTATTGGAACACTTTCCTAAGAGATTTAGTCTTGTATGTGTTGCTAGGTGTCTAGAAGATCTTGGATGAATATTTAATCCAATATTTGATGACATCCCTAGTGCTCAAATAACTAGTGACTGCATAAAAATGAGAATCCATGTATGCTTCCAATTTGGGAAAATGATGCATAAGACGAATATCATGGGCTAGGTATGAAGAAATCCACCTTCCACTTACATTACTAAGGGTCATGATATTTGTATCTATGTGAGGTAGGATACACTTGATGATATCTACACTAGGGAAGAGTGTGTACTTGCTTGCAACTCTATGAAAGCTTGGCCTTTGGTCATTTATATATATCTGTCTATCCTCTAGATTTTCTTTGAAACTGATGGTTGTTAATGCATCTTTAATCATATGTCATATGATATGTGAATCTTTCTCAATGAAGAGTTGAGTGTCTAACATAATAGGCATGGTGGCTAGGGTACTCTCAACTAATTCACCGGTGTTTCTTTCTATGGTGTATTTTGAGGCTGATCTCTTTGGAGGCATGATGATGACAGTTGATAAAAATAGAGTTGAGGCTCAAAATATTCAGTGCCTGTATCATAAGATGCACTCATGGAAAATAAAAATTAGATCAAGAAGATCCTTTCATTCATCAAGATCAAAGAAGCAACTCACACATTGGAGAGATGTATTACATAGTTTCTGGGCTCAAGGAGGCAAACTAGGCTCATGAATTGCACATTGTACAATATCAAAATGCAAGGGAGGAGCTTGAGGCTTGAGATTGCGCAATGCACAGTGTCAACTGGGCATACTAAGGGAAGAAACAGTGCATTGCATAGTCTTAGTGGCCAAGGATGAAGCTTGAGGCTTGGAATTTCTCAATGCAGAACTAGGGAATCTAGTGATTGCACATTGTACAATATCATAGGCTAAGGATGAGGCTTGAGCCTTGAGCTTGTGAATTGTGTAGTTGGGAGGGGCAATATTTTCTCAATATTGTGCATATTTGCTAGGGAAGGAGAGAGAAAATATTCAGATATGAGTACCAGGGCAGAAGGAAATGTAGATCAGCCTCAAGGAAAGTTAGATCAGTGAATAACATGGACCAAAAATGAGCATGCAAAAGGAAAAATATACATGCAAAAAATGACCCAACAACAGTAACTGTTGGTAAGAAAAAAGAAAGAAGTCGACATACTGACAGAGTATGATAACTTGAAAAGGGGCCCACAAGAGACAGTTCAAGATTACTGTGCTAGGTTCAACAATGTATATAACGCTATCCATCAAAACTTGATACCTCCTCCTGATTTGGCCTTGATAAAATTTCCTAATGGATTTGACCCAGACATGGAATATCAATTAAGAGAAAGAGCACCTCGAAGTCTTGCAGATATGTAGAATATAGCGGTAAGTGTGGAGGCAAATATAATTGCCAAGAGAACCAAAGCAAAAAATGAGAGAAGAATAACATTCAAAGAGGAACCCTCAACCTTTGACCAGAAACTAGATGCAATCATGAAGGGTATGGAGAGGTTGGGAGATAGAGTTGAGACCATGGAGAGAAAGTCCTCTTGGGAAGGGAAAACAAGCAACGCTACTAGGAACCCCAATTTTAGAAAAAACCAAAACCCAAATGCTGGGAGAACTAGTCCTGATCAGAACATCAGACCTCCATTCCAAGAAAATTATGCAGAGGCCTCAACCACTAGTGAACAAATAGAAGATCCCCACATCAATTTAATGGGTTTGGATCGTGAAGAACAAGTATTCTTAACACAAGATGATCAACAAGCCCAAGACTACAAACAATTCCAAGCAAAATATGGTGATTCATTTGATTTCAGAGAAGGGTATGACACAACAGTCTATGAAGTACACAAACAATACAAGTTAAGAAGTAGAACCATAGATGTACTTGAGAATACCAAACAAACTAACACCAAACTGCCCAAGAAATCTAGTGATAAAGAAGTCTTAATAGAGTCCTCAGATAAAAAACGCCACAAAGAGGTTACAGTGGAAGATGTATCTGATATACAGCCTCCAGTAAAACCCACACCTACACCACTTCTTCCAACAGAAATCTTGGGCAGACCTCTAGAAAACAGAGCCAACCCAAGCATACCCCAAAACAGTTTACCTGATCAGGACATGGTCACCCAAAATTCAGCAGAAAAAGAAAAATTTGCTGCTCACAATGTAAAGGTTCAGATGGAAAAACCTTTCAATCTTGAAAGAGAAATTGGGAAACTGAAAATTGCAATTCCTCTTTCTGAACTAGCCAAACATGAGGTCTTCAGACAACAAATTAATAGATCATTGCAAGTACCAGAAAATAGGGATGCAGTTAACATTCTGGAATGGACCAACCAGGCTGATTTGGCTCAGAAAGTCAATGGAAAAATCAGGGGATGGAGGGACTCCTCCATTCTATGTAAGCCTAAACATTCATGAAAAAGTATTACACAATGCCATGTTTGACTCAGGGGCCTCTCACAACCTAATGCCCAAATCAGTAATGGAAAAACTTGGACTAGATATCACCAGACCCTATAAAGATTTGTTTTCATTTGATTCCAACCAGGTAAGATGTTTGGGCCTGATCAAAGACCTTTGTGTATCCCTGATCCAATATCCAGCCAAAACAATTCTAATGGATGTAGTAGTGGCTGACATTCCACCTAAATATGGTATGCTCCTATCAAGATCATGGGGTGCCAAACTCCAAGGATCTCTGCAACTAGACATGTCATATGCCACAATTTCAGTCTTTTGCCAGCCAAAGAGACTGTACCGAGAAACACTCATGAAATATGTGGTCAGCAGTCAGGACAAGCCCCAAAACTTCCCAATCTACTCCATCCATTCAGACATGGACTCCTTCATACTATACAATGTTGATATATGTCCCAAAACTGAGGTCAAGCTCTTAGAAACAAAGGAAACCAGGCATATGAATGAACAATCCATGGTTTCAGATCAAAAGATCACTGATATAATCAAAATAACAGAGTCTGCTGATAGGTCACAAAAATCACCAATACTAGACTTGCCCACTAAACAAATCCGTAAATCCATTGAAACAAACATTGACCAAGAAACCTTGTGGTATTTAGAATTTGATGGGTCAGTAAATAAGCTAGGAGCAGGAGCAGGGGTATGGATACATAATACTCAAAATGACCATGTCCTAGGTCATGCATATAGGCTTAATTTCAGATGCACAAATAACATGGAAGAATATGAAGCCCTCCTACTAGGTCTCAAACTGATTAAAGGTCTAGGAGTGACCAAAGTCTCCATATTGGGGGATTCAGACCTAATTATCCAACAGATAAAGGGAACTTTTGTCACAAATGATCCCAGGCTGAGGTCTTATATGTTAGCAGTGAAAAATTTGCTCAACAACTTCCTAGAATATCAGCTCACCAAAATACCTAGGAACCACAACTTGCATGCTCACAGTTTGGCAACCTTTGCAAGCACCTGTAAACTTCCTTTTGGGCCTAACCACCAGTTCACTGCTGAAATTAAACACAGGCCTTCTGTCCCAGACAATGTAAATAATTGGCAAGTATTTGAGAATGATACTCAGATAAACATTTTTTTAACCATGAAGGAGGAATTCTCAAACTTAAACATTGACACAAGCAGTAGAGATGATCAAAACCAAAAAGATGAACTAAACACAAGTATATCAGATGAAACAGCATATATGATATTACATCCTACAACCTTTGACCCTGCCAATTTACAGAAGCTAAAGATAACAGATCTTGATGAAATTAATGAAGAAACAGAAGTAATTCAATTAAAAGATAATTTCTTGCCTACAGGTCTTGCTCCTCTAGAAGACATTTTTGATTCAAATGATCTCTCTAAAAAACCAAAGATGCAACCCATCAATGCAGAAATAGAGGAGTGCAACATTGGGACCATTGAAAATCCCAAAATGATCAAGCTTTCTAGAACCTTACCACCTGATAAGAAATCAGAATATATCAAACTGTTCAAAGAGTTTCAGGATGTGTTTGCCTGGAGCTATGAGTACCTTAAAACCTATGATACTACAGTTATCCAGCACACAATACCCCTGAAAGAAAACCAAAAACCCTTTAAACAGAAACTAAGAAGAGTGAATCCAATACTTCTTCCCCTAATAGAAAAAGAGGTAAAACGGATGTATGAAGCTGGGATTATTGCTCCCATAAGGTTTTCTGAATGGATTTCTAACCTTGTACCTACAAGAAAGAAAACTGGGGAGATAAGACTTTGTGTGGATCTGAGAAATTTAAACAAAGTCTCTCTCAAGGACCACTACCCCTTGCCAAAAATGGATCACATCTTACAAAGGGTAGTGGGAGCTTCAAGGATCTCATTACTGGATGGGTTCTCAGGATTCAATCAAATCTTAGTTCACCCAGATGACCAAGATAAAACAGCTTTCACCACACCTTGGGGAACTTTCAAATAAGTCAAAATGCCTTTTGGACTCAAGAATGTTGGAGCCACATTTCAAAGGGCAATGGATATAGCCTTTGCCAAAGAAATCCATGATTTCTTAGTCATATACCTTGATGACCTAACAGCCTTCTCAAAATCAGACCAGGAGCATTTAAAACACCTTAGACAAGTGTTCTTAATTTGCAGAAAATATGGCATTTCTTTAAACCCAAAGAAATCACTATTTGGCCTAGAAGAAGGCAAACTCCTTGGTCATATAATTTCAAAAGATGGCATAAGAATTGACTCTGATAAGATTCAAGCCATACTGCAAGTCCCCCATCCAAGAAACATCAAAGAATTACAAGCCTTTTTGGGGAAGATTAATTTCCTAAGAAGATTTATTCCTAACTTGGCTGAGCTGATAAGATTGTTGAACAATATGCTCAAGAAAGATGCCAAGGTCAAATGGACAATTGAGGCTAAACAAGATTTTGAAGAAATCAAGATAGCTTTGACAAAAACACCTGTGCTTACAAGCCCTAGTTTTGATAGAGATTTTATAATCTTCTCCTTTGCTTCTGAACATACCATTGTTGCTGTCTTACTGCAAAAGGATGACCTAGGATGTGAAAAACCTATTGCCTTTTTCAGTAGAGCCCTTAGGGATGCCCCACTCAAGTACAAGATCATGGAAAAGCAAGCATATGCCCTTGTAAAAGCCATAAAGGATTTCAAAGTTTATATCTTGTACTCTCACATAGTTGCATATGTACCCAATGCAGTAGTCAAAGACATTTTAACTCAAGAGGGAATTGAAAGCAAGAGGGGCAAATGGATTGCCAACATTCTGGAATATGATATAGAAATAAAACCAACAAAACTTATAAAAGGGCAAGGGCTAGCTAAACTAATGACTGAAACTAATTTCCAAGCCCTTGACATCAATGAGCTGGATAACGAATAGGAGATGGCGACTCCACAGATCAATCAATCCTTTTTACAATCACCTTGGTATGCTGACATATGTTTTGTATTATTAAACCTGCAAGCTCCTCCAGGGTTATCCAAAACCAAAAACAGATTTCTAAATTGAAAGCTGCAAAATTTTGTATCATAGACAATGTTTTATTTTGGAAAAATCATGAAGGTGTCCTGCTTAATTGCCTAACTTCAGATGAAGCTGGTAAGGTCCTTAGAGAATTTCATGCAGGATATTGTGGAGGGCACTTATATTGGAAATCCACAGCTGATAAAATCCTGAGGGCTGGATTTTATTGGCCCTCCCTGTTTACTGATTCAAAAAAGTCTATAATGTCATGTCATAAATGTCAGATCTTTGAAGGTAAGAAAAAGTTGCTACCCTTACCCCTCAAGCCCATTTCAACTGAAAAACCATTTCAAAAATGGGGCTTAGACTTCATTGGGGAAATTCACCCTTCATCCTCAGGCCAGCATAGATGGATCCTGACAGCTACTGATTACATCACCAAATGGATAGAGGCCATACCTTGTAGACAAGCAAATGATTCAATTATCATACGATTCCTAGAAACCAATATCTTGTCTAGATTTGGCTGCCCAAAGAAAATCATAACAGATAATGCAGTTTCCTTTAAATCCAAGAGAATGATCAGCTTCTGTCACAAATATCATATCACCCTAGGTCAATCAACAGCCTATTACCCTCAAGGCAATGGCCTAGCTGAGTCCTCCAATAAAAGCCTCATCAACATCATTAAAAAGGTCTTGGAGGAGAACAAAAAGAATTGGCATAAGAAGCTGGTAAATGCATTATGGGCAGATAGGTTGACCACTAAAAGATCTACTGGTACTAGCCCATATTAGTTGGTGTATGGCCTGGAAGCTATGTTCCCATCATCTCTTGGGATCCCTGTGATCAAATTGCTGCAGGAAATACAGGCTGAACCCAATGATATCTAGAGGAGGATCAATCAAACAATTCACCTACAGCAAACAAGAGAAGAAGTGTATCAGAGAACCCAGGTTCTACAAGAGAAACTAAAAAAGGTGTTTGACAAAATAACAAAAGTTGAAGACTTGTTTGTAGGAAACAAAGTATTGAAATGGGACTCTAGGAGGGAAGACAAAGGAAAGCATGGCAAATTTGACTTTCTGTGGAAAGGACCATTTGTAATTCAAGCTGTGCAAGGCAACAATACCTTTTTTCTAAAGAGTCTGGATGAATAAAACAATGATGAAGGCCCAGTGAATGGGAGAATGCTCAAACACTACTATGATCCATGAGCATAGGATAGCCACATATTGTACATAAATATCTATTTTTTCAGCATTTTTTCTTTTTACAGCAGATAGATAGAAGAACAACTACAACAGATTTTGAAGAATGATTAGCAAAACCATATCAAAAATGACATAGATGCTTGAAAAGCTCCATGAACAAATTTGAGCAAGGTCTACAGAGCAGTGAACCAATGCTAGACAGTGATACAGGTTAGCAAGTCATAAAATGGTAATTCTTGCACAAATGAGGTCATAAGACACTGCATACCAGCTCACTGGTTTCAGATCAAAGGTGTCAATACTAGAGAAGATTCACTGCAGTAAGAAGAGGAAAATAAGGCCATCTAACATGTTGTTCTTGGCTTTCCTCCAGGAAAAGCCATCCCCAATTGGAGCCACTATTAGGTTCATATACCAATAGGTTTCATCTTTCATGATTGACAGTGGAAGGGCTAAATATGTTCATCATTGTAGGCTGCAAAGGTTCCATATTTTGTGTACATGCTATGAAAATTAAAAAATGAAAAGAGGGTATGCCTTAAAAGAATAATCAAAAGGCAAGAAAACCAAATGGTCAAAAGAAAAGTGAAAATGAACCCCAAACTAAAGACCAGGAAAGTAGCCAGTCAAAATGCCACTACTATCTTTTGGCAGTATCACACTCTACAAACACTTCTGCTAATCATACTTGATGGGTGGCCCAACAGTCTAAACTGGACCATGCCATGTTTAAATTGCTTGTTGCAGAATAGAGAATGTTTCCTGTCCAAACAACTCAAGCTTGGCAGATGACTAGCTAGGTAGAGAAAATGAAGGTGCCCAACTGCTTAATTTGGGTCCTTGGAAGAAATAAGGGTACACTTAGATAGGAGGGAAGTCAAAAGAAAAAGAGAACAATCAGGGTCTGCTAATTCAAGTGCACCCACTTCAAGTGAAGAAAAAAAATGTTAGGATTACTAGGATGGGTAGGTAGTGCAAGGTTGTAGAAATGGAGGGCCATCACCAATTGGCTTATCAAGTACAAAGGCTCATTCCACTCAGGGTATTGGCATCAAAAGCAGAGGGTGGAGGACAAAACATTGGAAGCATGTCTAATTTCCCCTATTTTCCCCAAACATCATTTACTAACATCCCCAAGGACCTTGAGATCTGCTCAAGTGTCCAGTTACACTTCAGTTCATGACAAGCTATTGGGTCAAACCATGAAGTTTAATCAAGAAAAGAAGCCACATTTTTTGTGTAAAAATCTTTATTCTCATTTCATTTTTCTTCAATTCCTAAGTTTTACCTCTTAGAACTTAGTCTTTACCCCTTCACTCACCTCACAGAGTCATTTTAACCACTAATGTATTATTTAGCTCCCTAACTACCCCCCTTCCCTAATTTTATTAGGATCTATGAAAAAATTCCCAAAAATATGTATAAATACCCTCCCCCTAGCACTATAGCTATATAACCCTTCCTTGGGAAATATTAACCCATCAGGGGTTAGTATTAGCCCCCTTTGACCCTAAACTATGGTTTTGTCAAAAAACTATGGTCAAAAATAAAAAAATCAAAATCCCCGCCCTTGCTAAACCCCTTTACCCCTTTTTTTTCCGCACAAAATACATTTATTATAATGTTTTTTAATTAAAACATTTATAAGTGGGCGCCAATTAAGCCCAAAAAACCCAAATCCTAATGTTTATAACCCACCCCCGCGCGCGATTTATTTAAATCCATTAAATTAATGGGCGGGTCCCCCCTGCCTTAACGCGCCGTCGCATCAAAGTTGCCGCCCATCGTCCGATCACCGACCACGCTCATCCAACGGTGGGCGGTCATTTCTCCACAGGAGTTGCCCGACCTTTTGTGGCCAGGGGATTGGCGGTATTACCGCTGTACCCCCGCCACGCGTCGGCCTCCCGTGTTGTTCGGAGCCCCCCCCCCCGGAAACTGCTTACCACCTTAGGGGCCTCCGAGGAAACCACTTACCGCCCGTCCCCCGTGTTGACGTCACGTCCCCCATCAACATGATGTCACCCCACCTTTTCCGCCACCGTGCCTCCACGTCACATCCATGTCGTCTGCCCGCCCGTCCGTCCTGCCACCGTGTCACTGCCACCTGGCCACCCACGTCAGCTTCCACGTCACCCTGCCGTACCCGGCCCATGATGACATCAGCATGACATCATCACCAAAAAGGCACCAAAGGGTAAAAAATGCATAAAAAGACGCGAAATGACGTTATTCGTCATTCTCATTCGTCGTTTCCGGAGCGCCTCTGCATGCAAAAACGTCGTTCAACGGCCGAAATCCAAATTTCACCAGCCAAAGTTGCTGCCTCCCTCATCATTGACCCAAGTACCTGCAACTAGTCCAGTTCGACGCCTCCTACACCATAAAAACCAGGTATTTGCCGCAGGCGACCTTCTTTACCCGAATTTCTCCTATTGTTCTCCTAAATTCCTGTAAAAAAACTCTGCTAAAGTTCCTCACTGCTAAATTGTCCACTAAAGAACACTTAAAAACTTGGTTAAACCCCTACAGGACAAAACTCTGCAAGAAACCCGTGCCCTTCTGCAAATTCACCATAAAAGTAATCGGAGAAGTCGAGCTACCGACTAAAAACAAATACAGCTGTTCCCTCATCCCTGTTATAACAAAATTCCCTTGAAAAACCAGCTAATTAGCTCAAACACACTCTGGTTCTTCAAACAGAGTGCCCCTCAGTTCATCAAAACCTGTAAGAGTTTCCTTATACTTTCAAGCTGCTCACTGCCAAACAGAATTTAGCAGGCATTCCTCAGCCTTTGTACCAATCCTAAAAATCAAGTAAAACATCCAGTTGAAATTAGACATGGCCACTCCATCTGCACTGGATGTAGCTCTTGTGAATCCACCAAATAAAGAACTGGAAGCTATGCCACTGGTAGACAGTGACTTCCTCATTGCAGATTTTGTGGCAGAGAGGAACCACTTGCAGACCTTCTGAGCTAAGGAACAGTCACTTGGACAACAGTGACATGTATGGCATCTGGGAATCCAATCTTCCCACTTACTTCCTGCCATCTGTAAATGTTTTCCCTGAAGTCATTCACCTCTGTGCAGAAAACTATGACCAGAAGCTCAGAGCTGTAAAGTCTCCATCTGGGAGCATCCTTTTCTACATAACACCAGTCTCCATCAATCAAATGCTAAACTACAAGAAAACCCAGCTGCTATACCCATTTTCCATTAAGTACTTGCTAGATGAGGGCTCCAAGCTCTCTAGCACAGACATTGCTGCAGTAGCCAAGAATTTCATGAAGGCAGACTGCCAACCTTCTGGGCCACCTACTTTTTCATATGCAAATTTCAATGAGGTAGGCAAGCTGCTGGTGGATATGTTAACCTATGTGCTGGGGTCACCACAAATGAGCACGTTGATGAAACAGCTGGTCATGTTGTCTGCATATAGCCTTGAGAAACCCCCTGCTGTGAAGTACAATTATGCCAAGTATATTGCCAACAAGATGCATGACCAATTGTCAAGGTTGAATAGGGAGGCAATATTTAAGTATTCATCATACATCTATCACATGTTCATGTATTATCAAACAGATTGCTTCCAGTGCCCAATCAAGAAGCTAGACTCACAAGGTGAGAGGAGGTCTGTTATCTTCTGGTCTTCAGTCTTCCACCAAGTCCAGAATTCCCCCTACTCATACTGTGAATTTATTGACCAGATTGTATATCCAGTCACATGCCTCTTAAAGAGGACTCCTCCTGCCATATTGTCCAAGGATATGCAGAAAATATTGCAGCTATCCAGGAGTTACAAAATAGGTGATTGGTACTTGTACCAAAATCACACAATCATCAGAATCTATGGTTGTGAGCTCTATCCCTATAGGCTCCCAAAATATGTGCCTATGAGGTTGTTTGCCCTGGAATACTGCAGACAACTTATAAACTTTGATCTGACACACTTCCACAGTGCCAAGAAGAAAGCCAACCTAAAGTTCAGAGACCACCTAGGCCCATTTTTCATGAATAAGAAAGATGGTTGGCAAGAAGCTGATCAAATACTAGGGCAACAGCTCAAACTCAAAAGAAGCTTCTGGTGGGTCCCTTATGACCTTGAAGGTTTCATCAGTGCTAGGAGGGTCAAGTATAGGCTGCTAGCCTAAAAGCATTGCCCATACCCACAAATACAACACTTTGCCAACCAAGATGAATGGGTACCTGAATCAATAGTAAATGAATTGACTCAGGAAGAAAAATGGAGCAGACTGTAAAAGACTTGGAAAAAACTCTTGACTTGGATTCTTGTCAACAGGTCTTGTTCAAACAACCAGTCCAAGTAGGAGAAGGCACTTCCACTGCTCCAGCTGCACAGACTACCCAGCAAGCATCTGCAACCACACTACAACAAAGGGCAAAGAAATAATGGATGAACAGCAAGAGACAGAGACATGGCAGCCCAGCACCTCAAAGGATCAAACTCAAGGGCAAGCCCCTTTACAACAAATTGGACCACCCCAAATCCCAGTTCTGCAAACTCCTCTCAATGAAGAGAGAGGAAAAAAGAGAGATAGAGAGGAGGTCACACCTCCAACTGGGTCAACACAGCAACCAGAAGCCAAGAGGCCAAGGATTGAACCTGAAACAGAGGAGGGAGATATCAGTGAGGAAAGGGCAGAAAGCCACAGTAGAGAAAGGCAATCTAGCCAGCAGACTGCCACTAGCTCATTTCAGCTAGAACAGGCCATGCAGCAAGGCACAGAGGTATCCTCCTCAAGGCAGCAGGGCAAGAAACCAGCTGGGATCAAAGGAGGTTTCATGGAGATCAAGGCACAGAATGAATTGTTGAGAGTGAAACTCTATGATCAATTCTTGAAGGCAACTCCATCCAAAAAACAAAGATTGATGGCTGCCTATGATATCAAAGAGGAAAAAATGATTTTTACTCACTTAAAACCTAAAGTTCCACATCCCAAAACCTCTGCAGATTACTTTAGAACAAACTTGGAGGTCTTTTCTAAAGACATACACCCCTTGGATCAGATAGAGCTGCACAAACATACTGGGGAAATGGTGTATGCCACACTTGCAGACAGGGCCATGCTGGCCCATCAGTTAAAAGAAGAACTAAAGAACACAAATACACAGCTTGATTTAGAAAGGTTGTCTTCCTCTGCTAAGGACAACAGAATAAAGACTTTGGAAGACATAATCATTGATCTGGGACATGACCCAAAGGATCCAAAGGGTGTTAGGGCCCTTATGAAGAAAAAAGAGGATGACATTGCTGCACTGAGAAAGCAGGCAAAATTGCCTCCAAACATTCACCCTCAAACAGCAGAACTTGCACAAGAAAAGCAAGTGGATGATGCCATGGATCTGCTTCTGATGATGAATCAAAGAATATTTCAAATGGAAGAATAATTAGAGAAGGCATTGCAGGACAAGCAAGGGGAGTCAACCTCCCAGCCCCCTCAAACATCTACAACTCTTGGACCTGCCCCTCCTACACAAGCAGTAACAGCCCCTCCTGCCATTCCAGCACCAAGCATAGCTACATCAACAACAGGAGCAACAGCAGAAGCAACAGCAGCAGCAGAATCCAACATGAGTATGGAGGACTTGATGAAAGCTGTCAAAGAGCTTGAAACTCAAGTGATAGAAATAAATGAAGCCAATGATAGACTGGCCAAGCTAGAGGCCAGCTATGATAAGTCCAAGATGACAGTGGCAGAAAATCAAAGAGAAATAAAGGCCTTGGAGGCCAAAGTAAAAACTTTGGAAAAGAAATTGCTTCTAGGCAAGACCTTAGCAGAAATAAAGAAGATAATTTGGGCCAAAATTGGCCAATCAATACTTGACCAATGGAGGTCAATCCAGGCAATACATGAGCAGGTTGAACTAATAGGCATGGCTCAAGTTGAAATACAAAGAGCCAGAACAACACTAGGGATCATGCCTAAGCAAGCCAATAAAATTATACATTTCCTCAATAACCACACTAGGGAGGAATTGGCAGCTCTAGCGATAAACAGCAGAACAGACACCATCCTGACAGCTAAGAAAGTGCTGACTTTGAGGAACTTCACTCAAACTCTGGAAAGAAAATGTCAGGAAATGAAGGCAGAAATTGATGAATTCAGGGCAAAATGACAGTGTTACAAGATAAAGGACTGCCAAGCGTAGTGACTGGCATAGGATAGCTGCTGTCATATAATCAGTATATCACAAGGATCAACAATTATGTTGAAAATCAAATAACAGCATCCAGCAGCTCCACAGAAGAAGCAGGGCCTCCCTCTGGGCAGTCTCTGTATGACAAATTAGAAAATCTATTTTTTATTGAGCATGAGATAAATCATCTGTTTGAGGTGCCTCCAAACTTCTACAGATATACAGAAGAAGATGAAACACTGGTAAAAATAAGGAGGCATCAGCTACCTCCAGCTGATTGGTGGCAGGCAATGCTGGAAATTCTGCCCATATAATGCCACTATATTATTCCTTTTTGTGAAAAATCAGATCTCGGTCATAGTATAGGTCAGCAGACAGATCAGCACGCAAGTATCACATGAAGCATCCATACAGTGACTCACCAAAGCACCAAGACAGTAGGCTCAACTAACGCAGAATTAAAGGCACAACTACAGTCAACTTTCCTGAGCCATAAAGTCAAAAATTGTCTGACAGAAAGATAGCTGCCATCTCAACATTAAATGCTATAGTTATTTCCTTCATTTACTTTTTGTAAGAGAGTTGGTGGTGCAATTTATTGCACAATAACTCACTATTGAGATATTTTGTATCCCATTTTTGTATATATATC
>APFE030127357.1:136670-169527 GCA_000404065.3 Pinus taeda | reverse complement strand
TCAATCTCTATTTCTAAATATGTTTTCTTCTGGATTAGCCATGGATATGAATTCTTAATTGCTCATGTCTAAACTAATTCTATCATTGTGAATATTGTTTAAGAATTCTTAACTGCTCTTAAGAAATACTTTCATGTTTCCTTTGTTAGCATAGTGAAATATTCTTAATTGCCTTTCACTCACTAATTCCATAACTTCATTTCATAAATCTAAGAAATTGTTCCACAAATGCTTATCTGGCTCTGCAGCAACACTCTGCCTTCATAAACAGTCTTCAGCAGCACACTACCTGAACTCCATTGCCCACTGGACCAAACTGCTCTGTAATCTATACCTCAGCTCTGTTTGAATTCACCAACCCACCAAACTCAAACAAAACAGCACACCATAACTAGCCTAAAATCATACACCAACAAAGCTAAATTATAAAGAGAGAGCCCTCTCTAGTTACAGGTAGGCTAGGACCTGTAGCTAAAAGATTGGTCAGTGGTTACCTTGGTCGTATTCCCTTTAGGAAGCAGGTAACAACCTGAGTGTTAACAAACCCCATCCTAGCCTTATCCATCCATGATTATCACTTTTTCCACTAAGTCCCTCGCCAAATTTATCATTCCATATGAATATTCCTCCAAGCTTGTTGAGCAAATACAACCACCTCACAAACTTTGTTTTGAGCTCTGAAGGAGTCCTAGCCACTCCCTTGCCTCATTTCACCCACCATTCACCTTCCCTAAGCCCTACACCACCTTCCAAATCCCTCCTCTTTCTCTCGGTCGGATCATGTAGGAATACAGGGGATCATGTAGGAGCATTAGGACATCTTGTAGGAGGCATTCAGACATCCTATAGGTTGACCTATAGTGGCTTGTTTTGAGGCTGAATCGTGGAAAAAGCACCTAGGAAGATATGAGAAGGCCCCTACTTTCCTCCCAAGCCATCTAACCATTCATCATCATCCCTAATCCACCTGCCACATCACCAAGAGTAGTTACCATTCACATTTTCACGCAAATAAGACAGAAAGGAAAAAGGAGTTATTTTGTTCATTTACATGCACACCAGTAGAATGTTTGGATGTTTCAAATTACATGCCTAGGATAGTAGGATCACACATATGTTAACTCAGCATTCTTTTGAAGCAAACCCTCTTAGCAGTTAGTTAGATGAATGGTGTGTTTAAGAATTTGATTTCAGTCTTTTCCTTACTACAGTAGACAAGATTTCATTTAGTGTAAATTTCCCTTCTCATTGGTAATCAATCTTCTTCTGAATCAATAGAAGGTTAGTTCGAGAAACCATAGTGGTCTATCTCCAGCTTAGCAGTGACAAAGAACAAACCCATTGCATCTACTTGTGTATATAACACTGTCACCTCCAAGTTTGTATGAACCCCGGGTTGATAAAGTAAAGTTGGTAGTCCCAGTAGTTGCAACATTCTTGCTATAGTACTGGTGCTCATTAGTTGTCTCGTGCAAATTGATACTTGCAAATATGAGGGGTTGGTTCCTCCAACAAGTTGATTCTTACAAAATCATAAAATATTGGTGTCTATTATAGGTTGGAGTCTAGAAAGATTGTAAGAGCAAGTTGGTGCCTACTTAAATGAAGTCAAAAATATTTTTTTTGGGTTTCTCTCGGATGGCTTTCCACATATATTCTAGGTTCAATTCTCTTATGTTATTGGTGTATTATTAGCTGATTGAATATTTGAATAAATGTAAAATTTTACTATAGTGATTCATCCACTGCCCCCCTACCTCCTTCTCATTATAATTTTTAAATCCAACACAAAAGTGTTCCAACTGCATCCAACTACATCAAGAAGATTTTTCATAGTAATTCTAATAATACCATCCCAAATCAAATAGTGTTTGTCAAATTAGACAAGTGGATAAGATTTTAAATGTCATAATGTGTTAGTCCAATTTAAGTGATATTCAAAACTTAATTCCATTAGCAGAATCAATGAGGTCCACCATTAAACACTTTCACTCTGCATTACATGAAATGACCAACATAAAAAACTCATATCCTAGACTACTAGGATGGTGGTATTTTTCAAAATTAGTTGTTTTTAGCTTGCATTTGCAAGACCATTATCTAATAAATGAAATCCATGGGTAATGGGTCCATTGTTAGTTATTGGAGAAATAAACTATGGTTCTACATCGACTTTGTACATATTGTTAATTATAACTAGTTTATGATCATTCTAATTTAAATTGAAAAGGTTATTAAATATAGGAAGCTTCTTCGCCAAAATATATAATAGCATAACCATATAATTAAATGGATAGTAAGATTCATTGGCATCCAAGAGTTACTTTGGACATTATTTATATTTAGTTAAATAAACACATTTCATAAGAGTTAATTTCCACCATAATTTTTGAAATTTTTGCATAAATTTAGGTAGAGTAAAAATGTAAATATGGATATTTACCAAGGTTAGGTCCCACCAAAATTTATACATGTGTTGCATAAAATTTAGGCAGGAGAGTTATTGATATTGTAAATTTTCTAGTGAGTTTAAACTTGGATGTTGAGGATTAAAAATGAGGACAATGATTAAATGCAACACCACCCCACCTTCAATCTTGAAGCTCTATTCCAATTCAAAAATATACATGTCCGTCAATGTATTAATTCATTTTTCTTAAAAGTATTTATTGATTTTTAGTGAATATTTCCTTCATTTAACTCCATTTCTACATAAACCAAAAATGATTTTCTTGAATTTCAATACTATTGAATAATAAAATAGTTTTTTTTAGTTTAATTTGAAAAGAATTAGTTCATGGATAACTTGGTATCACTTGAATTTGAGGTATAACATCCTTGAGTTCATTACCTCCAACCATAAATCCTAGATAGACAAGAGAGTTCTTGGAAAATTCACATTTCTTCAAATGCAACTAGATCCTAATCTTTAGGAATGTTTCAAGTACCTCCAAAATTTTATGTGTGTTATGGTATCAAAAATACTCACCTCTAATGTTTTTAGTAGTCATATTAAATTTCATCATTATTGGCATGCATAGACCTTTATTCCAACCCCTTTCCACCACCATATAACCTTAAAATCATTGAATACATCATTGATAAAACCTAAAATCGAAAAAAATGGCTAGCACAAACATACCCTAGAAAAGTGCAATCAAAAAATGAATCTAATACCTCCAAAAACTATATTTCTAAATAATAAAGCTAATTTTCATTGTTTTCATCCCTTAGCAATATGCCTAACTTGGCATCATGGGAAATTAGTTATATGTGGACCATCCTAAACACTAATTACTATTGTTAGCCTCAAATTGGTCATCTTTAGTCACTATTTGGAAGAAAACATTAGCATGCTTTAACCATTATTTCATTACAAATACAATACTATAGACCAACCCATATTTATAATAATTAGATTTTAAAAATGTGTTGGACACCTAATCCTCTAAGGGTTGGTGTGGTAGCTGAACAACCAAAGGGAGTCCAAGAGACCACTTGGAATATGAATCCAAGGGTCACACCATGTACTATAAATGTATATCATTGTCAATAATAGACGTACTCTCATGCTTATGATTCATACTCTGTGTTTTCCATGTATGTGTTTAACATGGTATCATAACAGACGAATTTTGGCCCTGATCCAATCTGATCCACTGGTTTTGTCAGTTCTGCTCTATTGGCTCTATCTTAGTTGATAGAACTTGAGTGTTCTAATTGTATCCCTGGCCTAATGCTCCCCTAATTTGGTCTTGGTCATAAAACCTTTTTCTCATTTCTCGACACTCTCTGCAATTGTGAACACTCTTTCTTTGCAACGCAGTCAGTTTTATTCCTTTGAATGAATAAGAGGTTGTTATATGATTGTTACATTGTGAGCTACAATAAAATGGTGATTTGAATGATCATGTAGTTCCTTAGGACAACGATTATTGGAAACCCTGATGCATCGAGTGTTACTTCTAGAATCGTTGGAACGTTTGCTAGAATTTGCGAGACTTGCCATTATTCTTATGCATATATATCAGTCGGAAATATATATTCCTCATTGAGCAACTACCCTAGCGCTCCATTAGTCTAGTGTATCTATGAAACTCAGTTAATGGATCTAAGATTACTTTCAATCACTACCAACTGTACCTTCTTTTCCTTCATCATCTAATTTTGTTATCACCATTAATGGGCTCACTGTCATGCATAATTTTCATTGTGTTTTGCATAATATCTAGGTTTCTCCATGGGTTTGACCTCAAAACATTCTTGTGGCACGAGCTTGATCTCATGACATCTGTGTGAGGATTCTAACCAATTTGGAGCGCATTATCTTATTAATGTTGGAGATTGATTTGGTGTGAGTCTCTTCATATTCCAACACACATAGTCTCTTCATATTGCAGCACACAAACCTTCGACATCAAATCTCCTTAGATCTGTAAACAATGAAGCTATTTCTTTGCCCAAATTCGCTTGAACATTTATATGCACCTTGGGTTGATGACTTGCAGGGATTGAAGCGAATTTGACACTATGCACAGGCTTTTTCTTATATAGAATGACTACTTCACTGATGTTGTATTGTTGGTATGTGGACTAAGGGGTATAAGCATCCTTGATTCTTACTGAGTGTATTGTTGGAGCCCAGTTTGGGTCATCTCACCTTGATGAGTAGATGCAATGAGGGAGTGTTGAAGCAGATCTTTGTTCTGGAATTGAAGTTTACCAGTTGTGCAATATTAATAAATATCCATGTATTGGAGTGATGAGCAGAGAACAATGGAGTTAAATCGTTGTCCAAATCATTGGAATATCTAGCAGTATTGTAAGAGGGTTGAGTAGCATTTCATACACAGGTGAAAAAGGGACAAAATTTTGAACTAAAAAAAGAAAAAGAAAAACCATTGATTCTAGATCTGAAGTTTACAAACGTTGGATTGGGGGTCTGCGTAGAGGTTGTTGCGTGTTGAATGTGAAGGGTTAGTGACAGAGAGTAATTGTTGGTGATAATTATTAGTAAACCATCTTGCTTGAAGTATTTGGCGGCCAATTCCATCCCTATACACTATTTGGAGGGGTTTGAAATTCAAGTCTAATTGCTGAAATACATAGATATTCAAGTTATAGACAAGTGCTATGACTTCTGCTAATGGTTGGGTTGTCATATATTGATTTAGATTTCTAAAGAGATATGTTTTTTCCATCTCATTGTGTAACCAGGTTCTCTGCTTCCCAGCTACTTCTTTATTACAGTTTGTTGGATAAGATGTTTGTTTGTGTAATTTTGCGCGGAATATGTTCATGGCAAAAATATGTCATATGGTATGAAATTGCATGGTATATGGAGGTATATTGAGAGCCTACATACTTGAAGATTTTTTTGAAGACAAAGTTGTACGACAACCAATTTTTTTGCAATGATATTATTGTGAAATGGATAGAATGGGCGTTGAATTAGAATTACTAAATACTTTAATACATTCTACTATGGACAATACAATTATGATTGACAAAGCCATTGTCGTAGACATTCAAACCTGTTTGAAAAATGTACAAGAAAACATTGAATTTTTGCAGCTAGAGTCTCAACTTCAGCAAGATGATCTACAATAGAAAAGGCATCATTCTGAATTGTTTTCTGTTCAGAACAATCCTTTGTTCAAGATTGAGACAGAATCCCATCAGCAACAAGATTATGAAGTTGAGGTTGATTCAGTTCCCAGTTCAAGGGAAAATTTTCATGCAAAAGCAGAAATTCAATCTACATTTTCGAAGCCAATCATCAGACCTTGGGAAGAGCTTGTCCATAACAAGCACAAAAAAATTCTTGGATATGATAAGGAGGTTTCTTTTCATATTCTAGATTAGTCAAAGGCCATCCAGTTTCAGAGTGTTGAATTCCTTTATGACAGTTCACCTTCAGTTGTTCCAGATTCTACTCCTCTTCCACAACAACAACAATAGATTGTGAAATGCCAACACTGTGACTGAGTTGGCCATATGAAAGATCACTGTTTTGATCTTCATCCATGTAAGCACTGTCATAAAACCAATCATTCTTCAAACATATGCTTCAAAAAAAAGCCTCTTGCAAGAACAAAGATTCATCTTGGATGGATCGCTTCTTGGCAATGGGCATCAACAACCAAGAAGATATTTCAGTCATATGTCCGAACTTGTTCTAGATTATTAAACAATCTTGCAGTTGAGTTTTCTCCATCATCTCACCTTGCATTTGACATGGGGGAAATGATGGTCATCTACAAGCTTCAAACCAACATCAAGCAAGCCTGAGCCACAACCTGACATACCAGATTCAGAGTTGTAGCCAGAGACAAAGATGCCCCTAAGCATGCCTTTAGTTGGGGACTTAGACTTAGACTCAGCTGTAGAGCCTCTACCTACGCTACAACCCAAGACATAGTCTTCTTGCTCTAAAGCTATGACTCTCTTACTTCTTCTATCGATCCATTTCTATCTCTAACTACTTAGAGCTTAGTTCTTTTTATACAATCCGATGGTCCGTGGACCATGGGTAGATCTCTTACAACCAACTTTACTTTACAAAACTAAGGGTGAACTACCCTTTGTGACACATAATACCTTCACGCTCCGCGACCACAAAATGTGGAGTCTTTATAATAATATTACAAAACTTGACTTAAACATGGGCTCTTAGCCCCAAAACTGCCCTTGGGGAATCCCGCTCCCAACAGGCCCCCAATATAAACATCGTGACTCACCCTCGAGTCACTTGATAGGCACAAATATCTTTGCACGAAGCCCGTCCAGCTTGAACCTGATGATCGCAACTTCGACTGTGCACTGAGCTATTACCTGCTTCACATATTCAACTATCTTCTCAGTTACTGCCCCTACACTGTCAACCTGAAGATTTTGTTGCATCACTTGCAGAGTTGCAAGCTTTCCTTCACTATTTCCTGTAACTACATAAGCTTCCTCCAGCTAGGGCTTGAGTTGTGCCTTCAGCATTGCTTCCTTGTGTAGTGCTGCACCCACCTGTTCCTTCAGTTGCTTGGCTTCCTGTAGCTTGGCTAACCTCTGTGTCAGCGCGACGGTTGGTGCTGTGCCCTTAACTTCATCATAGCACTGTTGGAGTTTGCACACTACCATCTTGAGCCTCTATATGTTTTGGTCCTCATGCAAGCCGGTCAGGACCTCAAACGATTGTTCAAACAACTGGGTGCAGTCTGCTACTACACTCTCCACTGCGGCGCCTACTTTTGTGACAATGACCACTCGCTATTCCTTTACCTCTGGTGGTGTCGAAGGCTGAGCCCTCAACTGGTGCTCTATAATATACAAGTTCAGCTCCAACTGAACCCACACCATCTCTGTCCGAGTGTCAAGCACCCTTGTGGCCAATTTACGGATGCGTACCTCGACTGGCTCCTCCTCTAGAATGGCCAATTTCGGGACCATTCTGCATGCCTCCTCCACGACCTGTATAATATTCTTTCTCTGGCTGGTCGCCTAAAACATGGCGGCAATGGCAGCATCCCTCTGTAAGGCCATCTGCTCATTGTTTATTCTCAGCTCGTTGATCACTTGGAGGGCACAGTGCTTGCGAGCCCTCAACTCCGAAATTACTCCATCCTGCAAAGAGTGGAGGGCTTTGCGCAGGAGCACTGCCAGGTTCAACCCTACTCCCTTTAACAGTGACTTTAATGGTCACTTTCCACCTAACCTGCGTGATTTCTCCCTGGGTAGTGCAACTCCCTCTGTGCTGTCGCAAACCCAGTGACACATCCTTGCTTTGCACCATCTTCCAATCACAGAGCTCCCCAACTTGGGCAGTGTGGTTTATAGTCCCGTGCCTCCTTTCAGTTGCTTGGAGCACTAAGACTATGCTACTTTCATTTAGTCACATGGCCGGACCACCAGTGTATGGCTTCAAGCGACTACCATTCACCTTTCCTGGGAAGGGTTCTCCATTTAACTTGACCAGCTGTACTGCTCCTCCGTTGGTAATCTCCTTAATAACATAAGGCCCTAACTAGTGCATCCTGAATTTTCTAAGAAATTGATCAAACTTACTATCATACAACAAAACTAGATCATTTACCTTAAATATGTGCAACTTGATGTGTCGATCATGCCATGCCTTTTCATGCTTCTTTTGGACCTGCTGGTGAAATCCAACAAAAAATCTTTCTTCTTCGAGCTTATCCAACTGTGCGAGCCTCTCTTCCAGGGCTCCGCAATCCATCATACCCATGACTGCTGCTTTGCACAGGCTAGGCACGATATATTCCATAGGCATTACAACTTCCACACCATAGACAAGCCTAAAAGGGGTTTGTCCCGTCAACTTCTTGCATGTCGTTTAATAAGCCCACAATACTGCAGGTATGCATAGGTCCCAATCACTTCCGTGAGAATTGTAAACCTTGGTTAGTTCATTTTCAAGCACTTTGTTGAATGCCTCCACTGTCCTGTTAGCCTGTGGGTGATAAGGTGTGCTCTTCTGGTGATATACCTGAAATTCCTCCGTTAGTGCGCTGATTGTCTCATTCAGGAAGTGTGTACCACGATCACTCATCAAGATCCTTGGACATCCAAATCGCGTCAGTACATGCTCAAATAGAAAATTCGTGGTCATCATGCCCGTGTAATCCTTCACCAGCGGCACTTCTGCCCAACGAATCAAATACTCCATCGCAGTGATAATGTACCTCGCTCCTGTCTTCCCTTGTGGCTGAATGGGTCCTACAAAATCTATTGCCCACTTCTCGAAGGGTTGCAATGTCATTTGTGGATTCAAAGGAATTTCATCCCTCCACGATGGCCTGCCTGTTCTTTGACATACATCACATGCCTTGTAATATGCTTTTGAATCCTGATGAAGGGTTGGCCACCATAACCTTGTGTGTAGAATATTTTGCGTGATTTCTCTCCTTGCATAATGTCTTCCTGCGACACCCCTATGAGCGTCCACGAGGATGCTGCTTCATTCGAACTCAGGTACATGACATCGCAACATCTCATCAGTCCCCATCTTGTATAGATACCCAAAAATGATAGAGAAATCTAGTGCGCGCACCATTAATTCCTTCTTTTGCTGGACAGAGTATCCTTCTAGTGCAGTTCTTGTTGTTGGGAAGTGTATTATATCCTCAAAATGACCATCCGCGACACGCACTGCAAATAGTTGTGCATTAGGCAATCCTTCTTCCAAGTTACTAGGTTCCTCCCTTATTTTAATGTGTGATAGATGGTCTGGTCCCACATTCAATTGTCCAGGCTTCACAACAACTTCAAAATCATAATCTTGAAACAATAAGAGCCATCTACAAATTTCCCCCCCCAACATAGGCTTATTGACTAGGTACTTCAGCACGGAGTGATCTATATACATCTTAAAATGGCCTCTTAGCAAGTAGTGTCGGTACTTTTGGAGTGCATACACCATAGCTAGCCCCACGTGTTCAATGGTAGAATAGTTCTTCTCTGCTTTGGATAATTTGCGGCTTGCGAACATGATATGATGGTCCAAGCCTTCTCCACGATCCTATGTTAGTACTGGCCCCAACACTATACATGACACGTCTACATGCACATGAAACTCTTTCTCCCAGTCCAGGAAGACTAGAATCGACGTAATAACCATATTTTCTTTCAATATATCCAATATTTTCTTATAGTCATTGTTCCAGCAGAACATGACTTCCTCCTTCAACAATTTTTCCATCGGCGCAGTGATCTAGGCACAACTTTTGATAAAATTTCTGTAATATCCCGTATGTCCCAGAGTAGCGTGCACCTGTTTCACACTCCTCGGTGCTTCCAAGTTTAGTATCACCACGACCTTTGTAGGGTCTACCATCAGTCCTTGTTTGCAAACCACATGCTGCAACGGGTTCCCAAAAGGAACACAGAATAGACACTTCTTGAGATTGAGTGCAATTTGATATCTTCGATAGGTATCCAGCATCAAGCGCAAGCTTGCTACGTGGAACTTAACCAGCCCAAATACAGTCCAATCATCAAAATATACCTCTAGAAACTTATGAATAAATTCCTTGAATTCCGCAACAATCACGCTTGAAAAGATGGTAGGTGCATTCTTTAATCCAAATGACATTACAGTGTATTGAAAACAAACCCACTTAGTTGCGAAGGTTATCTTACTCCTATCCTCTGGCGCGATTTTGATTTGGTGGTACCCAGAGAACCCATTAGTGAAGGAATATGCTTCTTGGCCACCTACATTGTCCAACACTTCATCCGTGAATGGAGGCGGGAAAGGATCATGCACACAAGCATCATTCAGTTTTCTGAGATCCACGCATATCCTTATCTCATCCTTCTGCTTCTTCTCTTGCACCACCATTGGGCTTACCCAATCAGATTCTTCCACAGGCTCAATGATTCTTGCTGCTAGCATCTTGTCTAGCTCTAAGTGGACCTTCTCCTTGTATTTCGGATTGACGCGGTAAGGCATTTGCTTAACTGGCTTCGTGTCAAGCTTTAACATGATCTTCATCACTCCTAGGTCTCCGATTATTCCTTTCAGATCTGTAAACTTGGTAGGGAATAAGTCCTGGTATTCACAGAGAAATTTATCGACCTTATCCATTGTCGCATCATCCTAGTAGTCTCCAATCTTCTCGAATTTGGGTTCTACCTCCGTACCAATGTTCACTTGTTTTGTTTTCACTGGTGCAATTATATCAGGGTTCTCAATCTATGGTCCTTGAACCTCGCGGTGGCCTTCTATTTCTGGAATGTTAATCTTCCATGGATCCTCATCCTCATCTTTAGCAGTTACATTATAACATTCGAGCGCGTGACTCAGTTGAGTAGCCCATTTAGGCTGAATCAGGTCTAAAGGATCCTGCGTTATCCTAAAGATGGCTACTTTCACCTCTTGTGGTGCTTCATCAATATGTCAAACTCGTCCTCAAAACTGAATTTCATCATGAATCCTTTGCGTAGCATATCCCATTCACTTGCCCCATGGTGGAGCTCTATTTCTATATACCAATTCATTGGGATAACATCCAGGGTATGACAGAGCAGGTGCACCGACTCAGATTGGGGCTTTTCTCCATAAGCCTGCATCCATTTGGCCAAATGTGCGTGCGGATCATTCTGCCCATTGTACTTATCTGTTAGTCGCATCTTAGGCTTCCCAAATTGTGTTCTCATCATCCTCCTACATTCGCACCAACCATAAAAGCTTCCCTTGTGCGTACCCCACCATCTTGCGGGCGTAGCGCGCAGTGCCCAGTCCAAGGCCTGGAAGCGCTACTTTTCTGGTACCTCTCTTTCAAATGCATCCAAAAAGATATCTACCTCATTTAGACCATCATAAATAGGCAAATTTCTTACCTCTAACAACACAGCGCAATGACCGAGTCATCATGTTGCAATTCAGTGTATTTACTTTAGGTAACTGATTCTGCTAGTGTTCAATTTCTTCATTGAAGTCCGAAGTGCAGGAACTCTCGCGATCCCATGTAATCCATTAGTCCGCGGTGGGATTCACCCAGTCTTGGTCTTGTGCTGTTATCTTATAGATACATTCTAGGTCGTCATCACTCTCATAATCATGGACAGGTTTAGTATAGCGTGATCCTTCAACAGGATCGAGGGGTATTATTACACGCAACAATTTCTTCTCAAAGATCATTTTTCGCTTCTTTAGATTGATCACCCCATTCATATCAGTAGCTCGATCAATTCCCAGGAGCGCAAGGTAAGGATTGTTGTCATCCACTATTTCTATTACTTCAAAGTCCGCCAACGCGCTTGCTCCCTCAATATCCACAATCACCCCCTGCAGCCATCCCATGGGGACGATTTTCTACTGATTCACCATCCTTAGCTGAATCAGAGACCATTACAGTGTAGGTCTCCCCATTCGCTCCCAAGTCTGCTTTGGTAGGACATTCACATCTGACCCTAGGTCCAAAATGACTTGATCCATTTCATACTCTCCTATTTGTGCGGTCAGTCTCATCTCCCATCCCGTCCTTGTTTTATGCTTGCTAATATTTCGTACTACATGCGGTTCACTTGACGTGGTTTCAACACATCTATTTATGAGTTCTTGCAACCCTTTCATAGCCCTACTGTCATGTAGTAACTTCATACAAGTTTTTAGGAGAGTTGTGAGCATAGAGGGGTCCATGTCTGGCTCAAGCTTATCCTTGCTTCCTGAGGTGGAGGCCTCAGTGAAGCTCTTCTTAGCTTCCATGAAGGTTTCACGAGCGCGCTCCAAATCGAACTCAACGTCTTTTGCAGGGGCATTGTAAACCCATGTACTGTCTTCTGGCTATTTCCCCTTGTCCTCCCCTATCGTGATCCCACTCCTGAGCACTATATTTATGTTCAGATCTTCCTCGCGCGGCTCAGACCTCATCATCTATAGGTTCTGAGTCGGTGGAGGTGGTAGTGCCCCTTTGTCATGTATTCTAGCTATCAACGTCGGCCATTATTCCATTTCATGATCAAACAGCGTGCAATACTTGCACAAAGGATGCATTGTATTAGTGCAATCATAGGCATAGTGTCCTGGTCCTCCGCAATTGGCAAATCAACTGTCCTTGATCTCTACCAGGTGCTCCTCTGCCTTGGTCTCGTTCGCGTCCCTGAAATCCTGTACATGCCATCCCTGCATTTTGGTCAAGGGGCTGTGTTTTGGCCTGAACACTATAGGTGGGAGTTCTATCCATCATCAATTCATAGCTCCTGCAAGTATGCTCATCATGTCCTATCGACCTACAAAAGTTGTAGAAAAAATGTTGCGGTGCTTGTACATACTTTTGTAGTAAGTGATAGTTATCTGTGGCATGTTTTCCGGCTACCTGACAGATAGTGCACCATAATGCAGGCCCCATGCTAGGTCCTGCTTGAGCTTCTAGCCTTAAAGGCATTGGCCCTCCTCCTACAATGTAATTTGCAAAGACCAGGCAATGGTCTTTGTCATGACCCTGACTCTTGCATTTCAAGCACCATACCTCCTCCGGTACCTCTGGCCGAACCGTCCTATCCTGCTTTAGAATTTGCATCTCAAGGCACCAATCCTTTAGCTGCACATGGATATGCTAAACTCCTAGATTAGGATCTTGCATTAGAGTCTCATGGAAATCTCCAAGGCCTCTGCCTGAGTTGTTGTCTTCTGCTGCGATAACGCACTCCTTAAGTGTGGTAGTAGCGAAGCCACAAACCACTCGCGATGTTGTCCATCTGTAAAATTCATGTTGGCTTTGTAGATTGTACATTTCAGCCTCTAATTTAGTTCCCAAGGTGTCTCACCTGGTTGCATCGTGATCTCTTTGAATCCCATAATCGGCTGCACTTTAGATTTAGGCCTGTTAAATTCCCTATTTAGTTCTTCCTGGATGTCTGCTACTCCAACATTCGGGCTATCGTTAGAGTACTTAATTTAACAGGTTAGTGTGTGATCTTGCATAGCACTAACCACGTTGCCTTCTTTATATGATCATCTGTAACACCTTGAGCTTCCCATATAGCCCTCACAACGAACCAAAATTGGTCCAGGTCCTCATTTCCCAAGCCTTTGAACAAATTCAACTTCACTATATTTGCCATACTGAACTGCGGTGGAGGTGGAGGTGGTATGAGTGAAGTTGGAGGCGATGGTGGTGAAGTCAGAGGTGGTGTGGGTGGAGGTGGTATTCACGGGAATCCTTGTCTTATTAACTGAATAACACTTCGTAGAGAGACCTTCACTATCCCTTCGTCATCTCTTTGCTGAGGTGAAATCAAGGGGCTATACTCCGGACCCTTTTTTCCTTTGTTCCTGTAAGTTTTCTACTTCCATAGTCCCAAACATCAAGGTAACTGCATAACCCGTTTTTAGCACAATCGCATTTTAATCCAAGTATTCAAATATTTTATGTACTTACCTCGCAGTCCTTTGAAAAAGCGTCACTCCGCCTCGCTATAGCTGACTGAGGTTTCGACCGCGAATTCAGTCACAAATCCTCCTATGATGTGATCGAGCCAATGATCGACAACGTAGACGATCTTATCCTTTGATGCATCCAACCTTCGCACTATCTCTAGGGTCCACACAATTTGTCCATCAAGTTTCCACCTTCCTTGGGTATCTGCTAGCTTTGTGATCCACTCATATAGCTCAATAGGGAAAGAGTAGAAAAAGATCTCGTGGATCTCTTTATGCAGGTACCTGTCCAACCACTGTTCTATTGTCAGTCATGGGTTTCTGTTCTCCTGTGCCACAAATTCATGGATATTTCTATCCAACTAGTCTCCAATCTCCTTCTTAGTTGGATTATAGTAATACGACATCACACATCTCTTATGCAGATTCCGGTCCCAGCGACAGAACCATTTGTTGGCTTGAGGGGGCTTGACCTAGGTTTAGCGTTAGTTAGCCAAACAAATCCGTACACTACTGGCCCTTCTAGCATTAGCCCGTGGAGTGCAGACCGAAGTCTCACCCAAAGTAGTATGGGGGGATGCTGGAACCAAGTTTCCGCACCCTTGAGATGGTTGTGATGTTGTTTGATCTATTCTATCCCTGCCTTCATGCAGGTGATCTCGCTCTAGGGCTTGTAAGGCAAACCCTTTATTCTGGCCTATAATACCTTCACGAAAGTATATGGTTGACCTTCGCGCAACCCTAACCTGTGGCTCGGGCACTTTTGCGTTGCTATGGTAGCATGCCGTGCAGATTCCTTAATTATCCTATGTGATTTTCTTATCTTGTTAAATACTTAAATTTATCACCGCGTAAGTAGATATTCGTGATTGAGTTCAATTATTCAATGTAACTACAATCATTCGCGCATCATATAAGCATAATAAAGGAAAGTCATACAGAAGATATCCAAACCCATTAACAGAATAAATACACCGAGATTGAAGAATAACATTTTTTTATTGATATCTTTCAAGTGTTACATACTCTGTTCACCCTGCACACACAGTTGTAGGAGTTTGTGCACTCAGTGGTAGATTTCTACCCTAGGCCTCTACACATTTAACTACAGAGCCTCTACCTACACTACAACCCAAGACTTAGACTTCTTGCTCTAAATATATGACTCTCTTACTCCTTCTATCGATCCATTTCTATCTCTAACTACTTAGATCTTAGCTCTTTTTATACAATCCCATGGTTTGCGGACCATGGGTAGCTCTTTTACAATTGACTTTACTTTACAAAACTAAGGGTGGACTACCCTTTCTGACACATAATACCTTCACGCTCCGCGACCAGAAAATGTGGAGTCTTTACAACAATATTACAAAACTTGACTTAAACATGGGCTCTTAGCCCCAAAAATTCCCTTGGGGGATCCCGCGCCCGACAAGTTGAATTTCAGACGCACTCACAGTTAGGGAAAAATATATGGATCTTATTCCTAGTAGAGTTACCACTTTATTGGGTAGAATTTATTGCAAAGATAGAAAAACCATATTAACTTTATGGCTATATGTTATTCCTACTCAAAAATGATTGTAGAGTTAGAAAACCAAAATCGAAGTCTATTTTGCATGCTTCAATCCCTAATTTTTTAATGGAATAAAGAACAAATTAAAGGAATTATTGCATTACTCATGTATTATAGATCTTATTTTTGGTTGTATGTTTTCTCATAGAATTTGGTTTCATGAAAAAGATAATAAATATAAATATATATTGATATTTTATACATGGTAGGAATTGTGCTAATTTTATGTTATTTAAATAAGTTTCACTTTTGGTTTCTAAATTGATTTGAAATTTTAATTGTGGAATATTCATTGAATTGTTAAACACTGATTGTGGGGAGCAAAAACTGTGATAAAAGGATGTATTATCATACTTTCAAAGGTCTCAATCCAATGATCCACATTCTCTTTATGCTTCAAGATATTTTGAACAACCTATCATTGAAGGAGAAGTCAAATTTTGTGACAATGCATATAATATCCAAATAACAAATGAGAGAGTAGGTTTCTCTAGTAATAAAAGTGATATAAATGCACCTTCACTAGAAATTGACAATGAAAGTGTTGAAGGTTTTTCCTTGGAAGAGGATACAACACATTCATAGAAAACAAAAAAACGGTTAATGGGACGTGAGAAAATTTCCAAGAAGAATGGCTCTCAAAATTTATAGATATTCAACCAATACTTCTAATAAATGAGAATACGAGTTCACAAGAAGTTAGTTGCAATGAATGTAGTTGGAAAATTGGCAAGTGAAATTTCAATATAAGTTAGATACCACAGAGAAGCATAAAAGAAAGGTGTGTGAGAAGAATATTGTAAATGGTGAGGAGAATATATTATCTCTGGAAATATTTTAAGGAATTTTGACATGTTAAATTCAAAGATGAATATAAGGAATATTTAATAAGTAAGGGAAAACTTGAGGCAAGTGGAGGAACCATCACATCTCTATTTGGAAAGACAATGGAAAGAAATTTGTTATCCAATATGACACAATTAAGCATTATATTTCACATATTATCTAAAAGGTCATCCAATGATAGATTATCCAAATTACATCAAATATATATATCTTTTTTTAAAGTGTCAAAATTTTCATTTTCACATAGGTCTATAACAAGTGTTTGGGTCTCAACAAGATATCTAGCTCAAGTACGATGATATAAAAGAAAAGATTTCAAATGCTAGGTTTTTTTCAATGTCATTGGGTGATGTTACAACTATTGATAATAGTTCATAGATCTACATAAGTATTTATAAAAATGACGGAGAATTTTAAAACTACAAATAGTTATGAAACTTTTATTAATAGTTTGATGGAAATTGGTGGTATGGATAATTTAATAATTGAAAACAATTTGATACGTGTCGAAGAAAATGGATCATGGATAATGCAGGACATAGAAATGGTTTGTGTTGGACTAAAACTATCATCTTCACCATATATGTTGAGTATTCATCATATAGCTAATAGGATAAATATTGCATTTAAAATTGTGAGCAAGTTTTCAAAATTTGAAAACAGTGTACAAGAGGCTTATGCATGCTATTGTCTTAGTCCCAAAAAAATTTTCGAGTTTCAAAATTTGTTTAACAATGTTATAAATGGAAACAATCTATTAAATGGATTAGCTCAAAGACTACATAGTGAATATCAATAATTGGTAGGGGTGATGTTTGAACATTGCTTTAGTGTAGACAAAGATCAAGATCTTATCTTCTGATTAACTGACATAGAGACATTATTAACATTGAGAGCAATTCTTCCTATGCTAGATGAAATAAATGTTATTGTGAAAAGGTCTCAAAGTCACACAATGTACATTGCACAATAAAAAAATGCAAGAAAATTAGGATGCCTTTCACATGATAATTTGTATATGATGCTAGAGTCTTTTAGTGGACCATGGTTTAAATATTCGGTAAATGGTTCCCTTTCATTATATTGATAAGATAATGTGGATCACTAAAGAGTGTCGTGTGTCAAGAGACTTTTTCACAATGTTGTCAGTTTAGTAAGACACAAATTGATATAAATTACACAATCACTAGCATCAAAGATAAGAGAATGATTTTCTTGAAATTATTTTTTGGACACCACGTCTATGGTATATCCTCAATATTGGAATAATGAATAATGGGAAATGACTTTAAAAAATGACTTTGTGGCTAAATTTAAAATTGTGGTAGATTTCGTTTTCCACAAGGTCCAAATCCATGGAGAAAAAAATCAAGGTATTTTAGATTCAACAAAATTGTTTCAACAAGTCACACGCTTCGCTAAAACATTGTGGAATAAATTTCATGTTTTCGAGAATCCTCTGGAATATCGTGTAATAAAATCATTATGGACTATTTTAGGTGTTGGCCAATACTTACAAGAAAATATATCAAAATATTTCAAATTAGAATATTTGTGCCAAACCTATATTTTGGGATTAGTGGAGGATGAGAGAATGTTTAGTGCACTATCATTTTTTAAGTCAAAGTTGAGGAATCATGACCATAAAATACCATGGATATTCCACTGGACAATTCGTCACAACAAATCTCATAAATTATACTTAAAAATATGAATCTACACTATGAGGGTCTATTGCTATTTAGATTTATGGATTTATAGATTATTGTTTATTACATAAGTATGTAAATTATATTCATGAAAAAAATAGAGAACAAAAAAATAAAAACTCACAAACTATGATTGGCACAAGATATATCCTAGGAAACCCTTTTAGGAGAAAAACCTAGCTGGGAGGTGAGATTGCTCTGTGTTATTTCTTTGAATGGAAAATGGTTGCGAGTAAAAATAAGTATGGTATGTGGCCCATGGGCTACTATAATGCACAAGTCATCTATGTGTGCTCTCCCCATATGCCCCTCATCTATTATTCTTGTTTATGGAAGAAAATACATTAGAAAATAATGAAACCCCTTTTCCTCATATTGATTTGGTTATAACACATCCCTATAGCTTGCTAGTGGTAAGGGTTGACTCCCTCAACTCTTAATATGAGTTACAATATGGACACTTATAAAATATTCTTCACCATGATCATTTAGCTAGCCCCTTTTCCTTGAGTAATGGGGTTGACATGGCATCCTCTCGATTTATAGTGGCCAAAATAGATCGACCAACTTTCGCCTGGCATAAGATTTACTTACAAACTTTGATTTAGGTTATTCTTGTGCCATTGGAAAGGTATATATGTATAGAATAGGAGAAAAAGCATGCTTCACTAAAGTAGAATATTTTTACACCCCAGAAAACATTGTTTAATGTGTCAAAATTATCCTAGAAGGTTTTAGACCCTAATGTTCCAAACTAGGTCTCACCAGTAAAAATGGTCCTTTGAGCTTGTTCCTCCACTTTTTCCACTCCGAAAGAATGAAAATAAATGAAAAACAATATAATGATCCAATCTAGATCACACCTCCCCATTTTGGGAGGATTTTTTGGTCCCCAAAATCTTCTACTAAATGAGGCTAAGAAATTTTTCTTCCACCTTCCCTCAGGTGTACCTTAGCCTTTCTTGGAAGTTATCCTTTCAACCCAATCTTCCAATTGTCATGTTTTCCTTGTCTTGTAGTTCTATACCTCTTTTGTAAAGTTGTATCTTTTGTTAACTTTGTCTAAGACTTTGGTGCCAAATCCTCTATAAAAGGTAGGACCAGTGCCTCTTATTTATCTAGAATGGAAGGATCATAGATTTTTAGATTCTCTACAATCATAACTGAGTAACTATACATGTATGGGTTTATACTGAGTCTATAGATGTTATCTCCAACATTTTCCAATCTCTAAAATAGACCATATCATAGAGCCTTTGTTTTCTTACCAAGACCCAATAACCTCTCCTTATTCAACTATAACCATACTCTATCTCCCACCTTGAATGACTTATTTGTTTTGTGTTGATCATGCTTGGCCTTGTATTTTTATTTTGACTTATATAGTGTCTCATGTACATGTATCCAATTTTACCTTATCTTTTCTATAAAAAAAATCATCCCTCAAGGCATCCCTTGTAAAATCATCCCTTACTCCTCTTTTCTTCCCATATACAATATCCAAAGGTGAAGGTGGAAAATATCCAAAACAAGCTTTAAAATGGAGACTTACTAGTAGAAGTGTGGACTAATTTATTATAATAGTGTTGAATATAAACCAGATTTTCATCCCTGGTGTTAGATACCCATAATACTAGTGTATCCCCCATATTTTATATTATTCCCCATAGAATTCCACTATTTTTATTGTTGTTCCCTCACATTATTATTGTTATGTAGGTCCTATTTATATTTTTACCCCATACACTCTATATACAAAAGGAGGTCTTGTCATTTGAATTGTCCAAGAATTGTTCATTTAGGTGATGTAAAGGGAGGTTTCCCCCTCAAAGTGGCTTATTATCTAGTCATTGATTTATATTTTCTTGTGTTTCTATGTTGTTTTTTTATCTAGATACATAAAATATGGTATCAGAACTCTTGATCCTAGGGTTTTACTACAAATTGGTCATCATGGATTTTTCTCTATAATTGTTTTTGCCAAGATTTAGCCCATGTAATTGATACCATGTTCAAGATAAATATTGATTAATAATTGGATACAATTCAAACCTTGGTTTGTTATATTTTCAGAGATATGGTATGAGGAATTTAGGGTTTATGCATGCTCCAGAATTCAGTCTCAAACAAGTGTTCTAGGGAAATCATCATAACTTTATCCTCAAGCATTAGATTTGAATTCTAATATGTGACTGAAATTGCATGGACTATAGTTTCTCAGGTACGATTTTCAAGGCTAAAGGTTAAAATAGTGACACGTTGCAATCCACAAAATTTCTCTCTACTAAACCAATCCATAATCAAGCCATCTTGGGAGATTTGAGATAAATTTATCTTGAAGAATCCAATCTCGGTCTAATGTGTGGGGTTGGAAATTAGACAAAAATAGCTACCTCAAGATGGAATTTAATACCTTCGGAGATTGAAAGAACATATATCCAATAGTTTCAAGGTTAGCCAGATTGACAAGCTCAAAATTGAGCTCTTAAAAAGGTGTATGGTTTAAATTATCATAAATTTTGTTTGAAAAATTAGTTTGAAATGATTCAAAGGGCATACTAAAGCATAAATATCATTTATTGGAACCAAATTCCTCCCAAATAAAAAAATTATACACCCATTAAGCCCCCTGAAATCTCTACGATGACATATGAATAAGAGCAAGAAATGCAACATGATATATCAAAATTATGAGACCAAGTGCAACAAATTCTCTCACAAAGAGCAACCAAAGATGAAATAAAAGAAATGAAATCAAACATAGAATGGGACATGGAAGTTTTAAAAGTATATATAAAATGGGACATGGAAGGTTTGAAGGAACATTTGACAAAGTTGCTACAAGAAAATATTCCTAATGGTGACAAGGTACTCCATGAAACTCATGATGAGAACAAAAGGAATGTGAATCATGATTTTAGGGACTCTAACTTTGGGTTGAAGATCAACCATATTCCAAATATCAATATGAGGAAGTTTGACAGTAAGGATCTGGTAACATGGATACTATTGATGGAGCAATTCTTTGATCTACATGATGTGAAACACACACAAAAGTATGCATTACATCTTTATATTTAGAAACTAATCATTTTTTGTTGTATCGATGGCTTTGTTCTTGTAAATCACTTGTCACTAGGAAAATTTCTACGAAGAAATTGATATCACATTATGAAGATACCAAGAGAAATAACTTCTTTAGCCAATTGATAAATATAAAACAAAATGGTTCAATGGTAGAGCACATTGAGGACTTCCAAATATTGAATATCAAGGTAATTGATATTCCAAAGGAGCATATGATTGATGTCTTCATAGGGACTTTAAAGGATAACATACAACATGAGGTTTGCCTTTTAGAACCTAATTCATTGGATAATGCATTCAGGCTGGCAAGAAAAGTTGAAAGAAAAATTATGGCAACAAGGAGGTCTATAACTCACAACTATAAAGATAGAAGTTTTGTTTCTCCTAGCGTCCCACAACCTACAAGGTTGACAACAAAACAAATGAAGGTGAAAAGAGTGAAAGGGCTTTGTTACAGTGTGATAGAAAATACACCAATGGTCATAAGTGTGCTGAGAATAAATTATTTTACATAGATTGTGAAGAGGAGGAAGAAAAGGAACATGAAAAATCAAAACAAGAATATATACAAAAGAAATTAATTACAGGGGTTGAAAAAGAAGAAATGAATCCAGCCACATCTTGTGATGCATTGGTGGAAATTACCACTCGTCAAACTCTCAAGATACAAGGATATATCAAGAAGAAAAAGCTAATAGTACTGATTGATTCATGTAGTACACATATTATTCATTGTAAGATGATCAAGGATTTGAATTGATTTCTATATCCAACACTAGAGTTTCAATTGATGGTTGCAAATGTAGGAACTATTAATTTCTCAAGAAAGTGTCATAATATCAATATAACCATGGGGGAATATGTCATGAATATTCCAATGCTTTCCATTATAATGGGTGGTGTTGATGTTGTATTAGGAGTCCAATGGCTACAATCATTGGGGACAATCTCTTTTAATTTTCAAAAAACATTTCTTGAAATTTTTCTCGGAAGGAAGAAAATTGAATTAAGGGGTATCTTAGGGAAACCTTAGAGGATAATTATCTCTAATGGCATGAAAATTCTTTTGAGGAAGGAAAAATAAGGGGTTATTTCAAAAATATGCTCACTTGATGTTCAAACATCTAAGTCATCTATTTCTCCAAATCTCAAAATGGTCCTTGACCATCATTCCAAGGTATTTGAGACTCCCAAAGGTCTCCTAACTATTCACGATCATGAACATGTTATTCACTTGATTCTAGGAAGTATTCCTCCAAACCTCAGATGTTACAAATATCCTTATGCCCAGAAGAGTGAAATTGAACATATGGTTGCAAAAATTCTAGAGGCAAGTACAATTCAACCTAGCGAAAGTTTTTTCTCTTCTCCAGTAGTATTGGTGCATAAGAAGTATGGATCATGGTGTATGTGTCCATAATATAGAGAGCTCCAAAAGCTCACTATTAAATAAAAATTTCCCATTTCTGTCATTGATGAAATGCTGGATGAACTACATGGAGAAATTTTCTTCACCAAGCTATACCTTCGTTCAACATATCATCAAATTAGAATGAAGACAAAAGACATTTTGAAAATAAAATTCAAAACTCATGAAGGTCATTATGAATTTTTGGTCATGCCTTTTTGTAACCACGCCTCCCACATTTACCCACTTTTACAAGCTCTCTAGGGTAAACATGAGCTAAGTGTCACTATGATATGACTTGACCTCCAGGTTCTAGTTATAGAAGTGGGGTCAACAAACTAAAATTTTTTTAATACCTCTCAGGAGCACTAGATCACCCATAAGTTAGACCACAAACTTTGATGATTAGATCCTAAGTTGGAACTTATCTTTCACAAGCCTAACACCCCAACTGCACCCTTGACAGATTGTGCATACAATTATGAGGCTCCAACCACACCCATATGCATACCTGCATGCGGTTATGACCCAAATTCCTTAGTTGTTTACTAGTGTTTACGAGATGTACACCAATTTTTCAAGCTAGCCTATATACCACTACCCAAAACTTCTTATAACTTTCTTGAAACATAACTACAATGATAATAATGGAAACCATTCAAAAATTCAACAAGATATTGACCTAGAAATGCCTAATACATGATATACATTTTGTCAAACACATGATGAACATATAAGCTACATGTCATAAATGCATATTTGATCATAAACCTTTGTCTTCATCTATGAATCACCAAGAAGGCTCTATGCTCTATCAAGCTAGTTTCAACAACACTCATTATCCCATGCATTCATCAATGAATCATTAAGCTATTAAATCATGAACAAGAGCCAGAATAGAAACCATGACAAGTCAGCCATAATATCACATCATAACCAATTCATTTTCTCATTAATCACAATAGATAAAATAACTTATATTATCATATGCAAAATCCAACCAAGTTAGGGACTTCCACATGCCACCCGACCATAGATTGGGCTAAACCAAATCTCTCTTTTAGCCAATCACCCCCATTCCATATTCCAAGCATGAATGTGGGATCTCATGGGATAAACCAAGACATAACCAAACATGGACTCCATAGGTTAAACCACCTCCACCCTCAAGCTACCATGATCTCACCTAAACCAGTCACAAAATCAAAACAAGCTTGGATGCCTCAAAATTACTTCACCATACCCATAGGAATTTTCCTGTCTCCACCCACCTATTGAGGGCTTCCTTGAGAAAACAATCTCCACCCCGAACCCTTGGGATTTTACTAATACCATCTCAGCCATATCCAAAACCTTCTAGCAATCCAAATATCAACCAAGAATGAATCCCATCACGCCATGGCTATCTAGGAAATGGAAAGACGAGGATAAAACCATTGTCAATCTAGGAAAACCCCATGCCAATGAAAGAAAACAAACTAAATAATCAAATCCATGTACCATGCAATCACATCCCAACAAGGAAATTACACAAGCAACTTGTTACCTGTAAGATATTCCTATTGTAGTTGTTGATCGAACTTTCTCCTTGTGTTCCCTTTCTTTCCTTTGCTTGTCATTTCCTTCCTTTACTAGTCCTTTGTTCTCTCTCTCTCTCTCTCTCTCTTTCTCTCTCTCTCTTTGAAACTGATCCAAGCTAAAATTGACCAAAAGTTGTGAAATGTTTCTCTGGTGCCTTTTTATCATTGATGTCTCTTTTTTCTTCATTTTTCTCTAATTTCCCTTTCTTGCATATTTGTGTTTCTTCATCTTCCTTTCCTCCTATTTTCCTTTATTTTCATAATGAAATTCCAATTATTGCCTCTTTTCCTTTTCCAAATGCCTTTGCCAATTTCCATAGCCAACAAGTGATGCCCACTTAAATTTTTCCCAACATTCAACTTGGAATACATGTCACATCACCTTGGTCTTATTATTTTTCCTTTAATATCATTTATTACATGAAAATTCAAACTGGGATTGTTACAAACCCCTCCCCCTTGGGGGAACATTGTCCTCAATTTTCTATGACACCTATGACCAAAAAACTATTGGAAAAAAAATATTTCCTATGGAGCTTTAGAACATAGCTCATTGTGGTATTTATAACAATAACTCTCTCTCTCTCTCTCAATATATCTTCAACCAACAAATAATGAAGGATATAAAGCCCACATCTAATCAGCCATCTCCCATGTAGCTTCATCGGGCCTAAAGTGCTTCCACTACTCTTTAACTTTCTCTATTGCTCTATTCCCAAGCATGAGTTATTTCTGTTACAAAAGGGATTGTGGTTCTGGTCGAAACTCTCCCTCTAGTTCCACCCGCAATATAGACCAATCAGTCACATGACCAACATCCTACACATATCTCTTAAGCAATGAAACATGGAAAACGTCATGGAATTTCACTGTCGACAATATTCCAAGACTGTAGGACACTAGTCCAATCCTCTCAAGGATCTCAAAAGGTACACAATACTGAGGTGCCAACTTGCACATGACCCAATCTTCAAGGAGTGCTTCTTGGGCTTCATGTGAAAGTACACATCCTCCCCAACTTGAAACTCCTTGAATGATCTATTTTGATATGAATAACTCTTATGCATGTCCTATGGTACATTCAAATTCCTTCTGGTGACTTGCATCTCCTGCTATATCTCAGCGAACATATATGATCCAATCAACAACTTGTTCATTGGATCAGTCTTGTTGATAGGAGTATTACAAATCCACCCATATAGAGCCTCAAATGGACTCATCCTTAGGGATTCATGATACCCATTATTATATGTAAACTCTACCAATGGAAGATACTCCTCCCACTTCCTCTATTGATGCATGATAGACATCCTCAACATATCCTCGAGAATCATGTTGACCCTCTTTGTATATCAATTTGTCTGTGGATGATAAGTCGTATTGAAATCTAACTCTCTTCCCAAAAAATTTGAATTTAAGTTTGCATCTTTTTCTAATACAATCTTCTTGGGAGAACCATGCAATCTCACTATCTCCCTGATGAAAATTTGAGCTACCTCACTAGTTGAATTTGTAAACTTAACTACAATGAAGTGAACTACCTTGCTTAACCTATCAACCACAACCATCATGGAATCATGCTGCCTTCATGTACTTGGAAAACCTGTAATGAAGTCCATGGAAATTACCTCTCATTTCCATTCTGGAATTGGAATAGGCTACAACAAACCAATTGGGTGTGTAAACTCAACTTTTACCTACTGATAGTCCAAGCATCTAGCAACAAACTCAGCCATGCATTTCTTCAAGTTCAACCAATAGTAGAATTTATTAATAGCTGTCAAAGTCTTATGATATCTTGGGTGGCCTAAATATGGATCTACATGAAACTCCCTCAAGATAAGCTTCTTAACTTCACTTCTGTCTAGCAGATAAATCTTGTTCTTTAATCTGACCAAAGCATTTATCGTGACGTCCATTCCTGTAAATCTATCCCATAAGAGCTCACATCTAAAATATAATTCACCTCCACTCTCCTACTGAGAGAATCTACGACCCTATGTTCCTTGCCCTTAATATACATGGTCTCAAAATAAAACTCACTTAGAGTAGCCAACCATCTCGCTTATGTGGCATTCAGACTAGGTTGGTAAAAAAAAGTACCGCAGTCCACTATGATCACTCATCAGGATAAACCACATGCCAAGGAAATAATGTCTCAACATCTTGAATGCATGAGTGATAGCTACCAACTCAAGATCATGAGTCACATAGTTTTGCTTATGATCATTCAATTTCCTTGACTCATAGCATACCACCTATCTTTCTTGCATCATGACTCCACCAAGTCCATTATTGCAAGCATTTGTACAAGCTACAAACTCCTTATTAGGATCTACAACCTTCAAAAATAGAGCATTTATAAGAAAATGCTTCAAATTCTCAAAATTAGTTGCGCACTCCTCAGTCCATTTAAAATTCTTCCCTTTTCTTTTCAAATATGTGATAGGATAGGTAATCCTTGAGAAGTTCATAATGAACCTCTTGTAATAACTTTCTAGTCCCATGAATGATCTCATCTTATACACATTCCTAGGAGTTGGCCACTCCATGATAGCCTTAATATTTTTCAAATCCACTATTATTCCCTCCTTGGAAACAAAATGTCCCAAGTAATGGATCTAAGACATAAATAAACTGCACTTGCTAATCTTGGCATACAACTAATTCTCTGTCAACGATCTCAACATTGCTTCTAGGTGCTCTGCATGCTCCTCCTCATTCTTGGAGTATATCAATATATCATCAATAAACACTATCACAAACTTGTCCAAGTAAGGACACAACATATTTTTCATTAAGCACATGAAGGTGGGTGGAGCATTAGTAAGACCAAAAGGAACTACCACAAACTCATAATCCCATTTCTTATGTGGAATGCAGTATTGTAGATGTCTTCTTCTTTGATGCGCACCTGACGATATCCTTATCTCAGATCAATCTTTGAAAAAATTGTTTCTTCCTTAAGCTAATCAAACAAATCATCAATCTACAACAATAGATACCTGCTCTTGATAGTCACCTTGTTCAATTTCCTCTAATCAATGCACAATATGAGAGGACCATCCTTCTTCTTTACAAACAACATTGGTGCACCCCAAGGCGATACACTTGGAATTATGTATCCCTTATCAAGAATTTCTTTAAGTTGTAACTTCAATTCCACCAACTCCGGAGTGCTCATCCTGCAAGGTGCTTTAGATGTTGGTGCTTCTCTTGGTACAAAATCAATAGAGAAATCCATGTCCCTTTGAGGCAGTAACTCTGAAACCTCTGCAGGAAACACATCTTGAAAATGCTTCAAAATAGGATACCTCTTCAAGATTTCATCATCCTCAACATCATTCCCTTTTTCATTGGAAATATGCACTGTAAACAATACACACCCCTTCCTAAAACTGTGCTTAGCTTTCATGGTTGTAACCATTCTTACTGATGTAGGCTTCTTCTTTCCCTGTAATACTCTTCTTCCTCCATCATCATCTAGGCACTCAATGGGCTTCTCATAAAATTCTATCTAAGTCTTGTGAGTGAAAAACCCGTCCATGCCCAAAACAATATCATAGGAACCCAAAGGAAGAAAATTTAGATGTGGTTATGTAGGCTCACTATTCATCTCAAATTCATAAGCTCTCACCCAATGATGAAAAGTTCTCTTTGTCTCTACAGCCAATTGCACCAACCAAGATTCTACATAGAATTGTTTACTCAAATGACACTGATCCATCAGGTCAGGACTAACATAACTATAATTAGATACATGATAAATAAAAATGGGAAAAACTCAATCACAGAGCTTATATTCCATCTCAATAATGGATGCCTAATTATTTGTTTGCATGTTATCAAGTGCTGAATAAATATGAGAAATGTGCTTACAAGCATCCCCAATTATTTGTGACTCTTGTGCATTGTATATTTGAGGCCTGCCACCCTGGTATAATGGACAATGTTTCTTGTGATGAGCCTTGCCACAAATCCAACACTACAATGGTTCCCTACTGATACCTTTATTCTTCTACTCTCTAGGTTGAGACCCATGTCCTTTCTTAGATGCATTAAACTTCTTATAAGGATCCACATTTTCTTTCTCATGTGCATCATGTTATCTCCCATGCTTCTTAGGCCATTTTCTTTAGTCTTCTTAGGTCCCAAAAAAAAAATGTCTGGGGTGCTGCCCTAGACCCCAAGTAGAGGGGATACCACTCCCTTGTAAACCCCTTGAAACAACGAAAAAGGGGGGCTATTGCCCCCCATGTGACCCCCCAACCCCCCCCCTCGAGGGAGCGACTAATTGTGGAAAGAATATAACACACACCCAACATTCTCCCACTTGTTGTTTTCTTTTCCACACAAGGGGTCACATGAGAGCTTAGTCAATAGTTCAGCCCCGCAACACCCATTGTTTCTCTACACCAAGAAAAATTCTCAATGCTCACAAACTTTGTCAATGCATCTGAAACATTATTCAAAGTGCCCACCTTTACTAGCGACAACTTTTTATCCTCAACCATATCCCTCACAAAGTGATACTCAACATCAATGTGTTTTGTCTTTGAATGATAAGAAGGGTTATTTGCCATGAAAATTGCACTTTGGCTGTCACAATCTATCCTGATAGCTCTATGTACTTACCCCCATACTTGAACACAACCCATGCAACCAAACTTCTTCATTGCTTTCATGAGTGCTACCATGTATTCTACCTCTGTAGTTGAAAGTGCCACTACAAACTATCTCTTTCTCATCCAACTGACTGCTCCTCCAAATAGGTTAAATAAATACCCACTGGTAGATCTTCTCCAATCTAGATTTCCAGCCCAGTCTACATCAACAAAGCCATGGATGTCCAATCTCGGTCTTCCTTGGTAGCGTAGACCATAATCACAAGTGCCACACAAATACTTGAAAACCCGCTTCACTATTGTCCAATGCTCCTTCCCTAGTTTTCAACATAAACCCGCTCAATACTCCCACTGTATGTGCAATGTCTGGTCTAGTACAAACCATTGCATACATCAGGCTACCGACTACACTTTCATATGGAACACATGACATGCCCTATTCCTCTTCTTGTGTCTTGGGACACTGTTCAACAGATAAATTTACACCTACAGGAATAGGAACCTTCACTGGTTTACTATCCTACATATTAAATCTATGTAATATTGTCTCGACATACTTCCTCTGGTTTAAGCAGAGCTTCATTTTTGCCTAATCTCATTTAATTTCCATGCCCAAAATATAGTTTGCAGAAACATGATCCTTCATGTCTAATTTGGAGGACAATTGGGTCTTCAAATCTTGGATATTTTCTTTATCATCTCAAATCAGAAACATATCATCCACATACAAGACCAAATATATAACATGATCACCAATTAATTTGAAATACACACAGTGATCCGCTTTGCTTCTAGTGAAGCCAAGTCCCCTTATATATGTATCAAATTTATGATACCACATCATTGGTGATTGTTTAACCCATACAAAGAATTTTTTAACTTGCATACTAGTTGTTTCTTTCCCTTCACCGCAAAGCCTTTAGGTTGCTTCATGTATATCTCTTCTTCCAAATCCACATGAAGAAATGTTGTGTTCACATCCATCTGTTCTACCTCAAAATCAAAAGCAACAACAACATATAAAAGTAATCTAATAGAAGCTAACTTGGCAACAGGAGGAAAAATATCACCAAAATCAATTCCCGAGACCTGGGAATAACCTTTTGCTATTAGTCGAGATTTTTATTTCTCCACCTTTCCTTCTGCATTCATTCTCTTCCTTAACACCCATTTTCTACCAATGGGTTTTGTTCCAGCTGGAAAATCGCCCAAATCTGAAGCCTCATTTTTGTCTAAAGATGGCATTTCATTAACCATGGCCTCTTTCCAGTGTCTTCCATCCTTTGACTCCACTGCCTCTGTGACAGTTTTTGGATCATTAAAAATAATAGATAAAGCAAAATTTGAACAGAAATTCGATGGACCATACCTTTATGGTTGCCTTCTCTCTCAAAATGATCTTCTCAAAGATGGAGTTTGTGGCTCTTCATCTTCTAATTCATGTTATGTTGTAGATTTTGATTCTTCTTCCTTTAGCTCAAACTCTATCTTCTTAGGTTCCTTTGGTAGGAATTCATGTTTAATAAAATATTTCATCTATCTAAACACAACATCTCGGTTGTACATAACCTTCCTTGTTTCTGGGTTCTAAAGATTATAACCTTTTAAAACATCCCTATACCCAATAAAGATGCACCTTTCAAATTTACTATCCAAGTTGGTTCTTTTCTCCTTTGGAACCTGTACATATGCATTACACCCAAACACCCTCAAATGTGAAAGAGAGGGTTTCTTACCAGTCCATACCTCATGTGGAGTGTTATCCTCCAATGATGATGAAGGTGATCTATTAACTAGGTAACATGCAGTCTCCACTGCCTCAGCCTAGAACTCCTATCCTAACCCGACACCACTGAGCATGCTTCTTGCCTTTTCCATCAACATCATGTTTGTCCTTTCTGCAACTCCATTTTGCTGAGGTGTGTATGGAGTAGTATTCTATCGTGTTATACCACACTTCTTACAAAACTATTCAAATTCCTTCTTGCATAACTCACCACCATTACTTGTCCTCAACGCCTTGATCTTCTTCTTTGTCTGATTTTCCACCAAAGCCTTAAATTCTGCAAACCTGGCAAAGACTTCAAATTTCTTCCCGAGGAAATATATCCATGTATTTCTTGAGAATTAATCTATAAAGGAGACATATTAGATAGACTTACCCACTGATGGAACCGACACAAGTCCAAACACATCACTGTGAACAAGCTCTAATATCCCTTTCACCCTCTTAGCACTAGAGGGAAACTCAAATGATTATGCTTCCCATACACACAAGTTTCACATAAATCGAAATCTTGCGAGAAATTAGACATACCTTCTACCATACCATTACCATGTAATATTCAAAGGCCCTTCTCTCCAATATGTTGAAGCCTTTGATGCCATAACATGGCCTTTTCGCCAAAGACCACTAGGTTTTCTGCTCCACTTTCAGGAACCACATAACTGTTGCACCCATCAATAATAGTGCTACCCAGAAGCTTGTACATAGTTCCATTATGAACTCCCCGCATCAATATCAGTTCTCCCCAAAACATATTTCATGTATCTTTCTCGAACACTGTTTTTAGACCTACATCATCCATCTTGCTTATAGAAATCCGATTTCTAGCCAATGCAGGAATATGCAGAATACCAGGAAGTGTTCTAATCCTTCCACCTTGCAACTTCATCTTGACTTTTCCATGTCCGATGATTCTGGCCTTCCTATCATCCCTTAACAAGACATCACCACCATCATATTTCTCATACTCGCAGAACCACTCCCTATGGGGAGTGAAATGAAAGGATGCACTTGAGTCAATCAACCACGCCTCGTGATCTACATGTGTACTTGAAGAAGATTCCAAGTACACATCCCCACCTTCATCTGAGGTTGTTTTCGCCTCTGTAGAAGGATCATCATCATATCCCTTTCGTTTTTCATGAGCTTTAGATCTATAGTCCTTTTTGTAGTGCCCTTCCTTTCTGCATTTCCAACATACCTTTATAGGTTTTCCTGGAGATTTAGATCTCCCACTCAAGGACTTATTTTTGTTTCTGTTGTGCGACTGTCCTCATACAGAAAAGGTGTCGTCATTCTGTTTCTCCATATTTTCCTGTCTCATCTCCTCCGACAACAAGGGTGAGACTATTTCATCAAACTTCAAGGTATTTGTATTGCTACCTATTGCAACAAATAAACTATCCCAGGAATCTGGTAGAGAACACAACAAACCGACACACTTATCTTCATCTAAATTTTTTATATCAACAAATAACAACTAGCTTACCACAATATTAAAGGAGTTTAGATGCTCTATCATTGAGTCTCCATTGTTCATCCTCGGGTTATACAACTTTTTTTCGTAGGAACAATTTGTTCACTAGAGACTTAGATTGGTACAAATTACCTAACTTGACCAACAAATCCTTAACCATAGATTCCCTTGATAGATTCAACAATATTGAATCTGACACCGTATTTTTCTCTTTTCCTTCTCATCCAACTTCACCCAGTCTTCTTCCGACATTGTCGTTGGTTTAGTATCCAGATCTACCATGATCCATTTATATTTATCCACTAGTAGATCCTCCATTTTGAGCTTCCACAACTCAAAAATTTGACCATTAAATTTCTCGATCTCTATATTTCCACTTCTCACCATCTTCCTTCACTGCAAGAATTGAGCCTATAGATATCACATTGAACAAGGTCTGCCACAAACTCGAGAAAAACCCCTCAGCAACAAAGGCATCCTCTTGAAGTCGAAACAACTCTAAAACCAAATGTAGGTTTTAACCCTATACATGAATTACCTATAAACGAATTCTTAAAACATAAAAATAAACAATGGCGAGAACATAAAACAAATATACATAGATATTTTCCCTTAGATCCCAAAAATAGGACTACCAAATTGATTTTTTATTGGATTCTTTTCAATGTTACAACACATATATATACATGCCGAAGCATACATAAACCCCAACCAATTAACCTTGGATTAGAACATAATGATAATTATTGTTGACAGTGTTGGACCTGCCAACATGTAAGGGGATCTCCTTAGTAAGAAGTCCCAATTATACCTCACACTGTTTGGTGTAGAAGTCTCAACTTGACCATGATTTCACACAGAGGCAAGTA